>WEKY01042848.1:8624-56535 GCA_013390045.1 Picathartes gymnocephalus
TGGATAAATATGTTTCTCCAATTGCATAAATGACTTTTTGCATAAGATTATAAAGACCTTCTATCCAATATGAAATTCCTGCCCTTGTCCAGTGGGAGATGTCTGATTAGGGAGTCCTTTGTCTTCGTGGTGGTGGGGTTTTTGTTGGTGTAAATTTAGGGTAGGCTTTCCCCCAGGACTGAAAACCAGAGTTTACTACTAGCACGGAAAACAGAGACATTGATTTCTTTATCAGCCTCACATCTCAAACTGCAAGTGGATTTGTTGTGAAAACACGAGGCTATGGGAGAGCTTGGTTCTTGGCTGGGCCTTGGACTCACGGAGGGCCCCTGGACACTTGTAAAGGGAGTATAGTATTGCTTATTAATTGAGTACGAGAAAAACAAAGTCATTTTTATGTTCTTGGTACTGTTCTGGAGCAGCACTGGGAATTGTGGATAAAGTTATAACGTATGGAAAATACAATGTACTTTTTGTGACTAAAGAACATCATCTAATGGATTATATTTCCAAGAGAGAGAGTGACTCTTCACTTGGCTTCGGTGATAAAACAGTGGTTTCAAACACTCCACTTTATTTTCTGTGTCCTATTTGCTGGTCCACGAGTGATGTGCAAATTCGGCGTTTACCTGATTTTAAAGGTTATGTGGAAAATGAAGGTTTGTCTTTTGGTAGGGAGCTCTGCTAAATAGAATGGGATCCATGAAAACCACATCCCCCTCCCTGAGCTTTGACAACCTCTAAGACATATATAGTGGCATTTTGGAGGCCTAAATTTTAGTCTGAGTCAGGTCTGCCTGTGTTGTTTACACTTAATTTAATTTGTGCAATATTAGCCATGAAAATGAAGATGCTTCAGTGTAGTTAGGCTGTATTTAGGTTTCTAATTAGCACTAATGCCTGCATTTCTATTGTTAACCAAGCTAGTGAGTCTAAAGCTGGTGATTGTATAGCTACCCTCAGTGCAGGTACAGTTTATGGGAGTGTAGGCAAAGCAATAATATATTTAAATGTTTCTTTTTTTCTTGCTGGTTACTCAGTAGAAGTAAGAGCACTCTCTCCCCACACAGGTGGTTGTGAGGAGAGGTGTGTGACTGGAGCAAAATGGGAGTGTCAGAAATACTGCAAGGAGATGGTCTGGTGTGAAATCTTCAGAATAAATTCTGTACACGTTGTGCATAACTGGGGATAGCTTTAAAGTCTCACAGTTTTCTGTACTAAAAACACATTCACTCCAGAATTGCCCTCAGGAACAAGTTTTGCACCACTGTCTTTTAGAACTTTATTTGCTCATGTGTGACTCTCAAAAAACTCTGTCAAAGCTGCCATCACCAGGAATTGTCTCTTTCCTCTAATTCTCACATTTTAGGAACTCAGCCTGAGGTTCCTTGTGTGCATTTTACTAATTTGCCTTACAGCCCCAAGTGGTGGCCATGACCAGAGAGAGATGTTCCCCTAAGTACCATGTTAACTGTACTGGTAACTTCAATTCTCTTCAAGTTTGGCATTTAATGATGGCCTTCCTAATGATAAGTGCAAAAAATGTCCAAGGCCATTCTCTCCCAGCTGACATTTCTGCACTCTTCCCTCTGCACACATGACCCCATCTGAATCTGACTTGCTGTGGCTGTCTCAGGCAGCTTTGGAATGGGAAATTTTTGCCCGAGGTCAGAGTTGCTACCTTTTGCAGCTGGAGGCTTGGCTTTAGTGAAACAGAGCAGCAGCATCGTGGCCCCTCATTTTCCTTGAATGTCCCATAAATCATGGAGTGGAAACAGGCGAAGGTTCCACACCAACAGGAAATTCACTGCAATGCCTTAAAATCAGCCAAACTCAGCAAAAGGACCTGCATTATAAGCAAGGACCTTGGACTGGGTTTTTCAGCCTTAATTCTGTGTGACTGTCTTGGCAGTTTCCAAACATTTTATAACTGGAAGTCAACCAGATTTGATTTACCATTTACTCTTATCCGGGCAAGTAACGCTACACATTTATGTACATGCATTAAATCTGTATGCCATACTATACTATCTATATAGCATATAGATATATAGATATACAGATATATAGATAAATCTATAGTAAATCTACTATATACCAGTAAATTTTGCACTGAAATGTGTTTTACTCCCCAGAGTGCACCAGATGCTCCCATGACAAATGGCAGCAGCGTTTTCCAGCTTACACTGGGATTTTTTCACACCAGTATCACGATAACTGAGACTCTCAGAGATAAAATAATCAACCACACAAAACCATATTTGTTGCAGGACAGTCAAATGGACTCTCTGGTTTTGTTTTGCTACCAGGGGGGCAAGATTCCCATCCGATGGACGTCACCAGAAGCCATTGCCTATCGGAAGTTCACCTCAGCCAGCGATGCCTGGAGCTATGGGATTGTCCTCTGGGAGGTGATGTCTTATGGGGAAAGACCCTACTGGGAGATGTCCAACCAGGATGTGAGTAAATTGCTGGCTGAGTTATTTCTCAAGTAAGAAATCAAGCTGTGAAAGGAGGCCAAGGCCAGGTGGCTCTGCGTTTTTGATGGTGACACTGAATAAGGTGTAGAGATGAAAACCTCCAGATCTCCCTGGTCGAGGAAAAGTTCATTAGAACTTAACAAATCCACCATCTTTATAGCCGAGTGTTTTGGACCTCTGAAGGAGCAGAGTAGAGAATTTTATCCCATTGGTGGTTTTCTGTAAGATGATGCAAACAATTCCACTGCAGTGAGGTCATTGCCTTTTACATTCCTTAGGTCGTTGTTAGAAAACCCTCCTAAATTTCTGTTGATCCCCTTTGGTTCCACTTGTATAATATTCTATAGAAGTTTTCTGTAAATGTCAAATGCACAGAATAAATTGCTCTTGGCACTTGTGAAAAAGAGAAGCAAAGCATTTCTGCTAAGAGTTTAATGAAACCAAAATGCTTCTGGAAATAATCAATGGATAAAATAGAGAAGGAGAGTGATCTGATTAGACTTCCAATACAGGTTTCTTTGTAACATGAGTAAACTGTCCAAGCCTGCAATCCAAATGATTAATGGAGCTCTCCCAGTATTTTTTAAAGAAGCATAACATTTCCCCAAAGAAGATTTTCGTTATATCTATTTTGGGTTCTTTTTCTGTTTTTTTATTAATTTTAGATTTATTCCACAGGAGTTTCTTATGGAGCAAATTTTGTGGAGTGCAGTCATACAAATAGATTTTCCAGGGAGATGATATAGTACTAAATTTAAATAAATAAGTCAGTAATATAGTTGTAGTCAAACATTTTCTGTACTACTTTATGTTAAACAAGGAAAAAGACAAGAAAAATTTATGTTAAACAAAGAAAAAGACAAGAAAACTTCCTTTTAAATGGGTACCCAAGCTGGAACCCAAGCCTCTGCAGAAAACTATGCATTTCTTTTAATTGGTAATGAATGTTTTTTCTGGTGTTTGTGGAGATTAATGTATCCTGTTATGCAGGCTGTTATATTGGTGGAATGCCTTTAATAATATCACATTAAAATAAGAAACAGAAGAATTAACCTATTTATGTGCCTCTCCTTCATGGCTGCTTAAACCATGTTTAACATTAACCGTTCTCTTGTCCTTTTTCTGCTTCAGAATAGTTTGGTCTGCTTTTCAATTAATTGATCCAGATAAAAAGAAAAGACTAACAGAATATGGCTTTATCCACTTTTTCTACTTTGAATACATTGGGTTTTTTTATTCATGGGGCAATAGATACTGTAGGCCTGATCAAGAGGTGTTAGACAAGTGAAAAGGCTGTATTACAAAGCTTCTGAACAGTGTAAATTCTAAACTAATCTTATTTTTGTGTGTGTCAATCTGGAAAAATTATAGACAATCTAGACAAATTTTATCAATTTAGGCAAATTATGCAAGAATTGGCCTGGCACTGCCCAGCAGAAAGCGTATAGTTATCCATAAGGTAAGCTTTACAAACATTTTGTGGCCCTGTGAGATTATCCACAAGACCTTTGGTCTGTTGGTTCAGGATGTCCCGTGAGGGGGCAGGTTGATTTTTGGCTAGGGTAGGTTGTTTTTACCCTGTTGTTTTTTTGATTTCAGTGTCCAGTGGAGGATGTGGAAAGGTTTTTTTTCTGTTGTTTTTTTTTTAAGTTCAGTGTCCACTGAAAGATGTGGAAAGCGTGTGTTGCTAAGGGTGACCAGAGGATATTCAAGATCTTTTGAAGTTTGGCACGCTTAAGCAAGCACTTGCTAAATGTGGCTTTTGTTTATGGATTTAGTTCAACCGAGTGAGTTTTTGAGATCCTTTCCACACACTCACCTTCTTCAAAGTCACACACTGTATCTTAACTCCCCTTCCTGCACGCCTAATCTATTGCCTGGTTTACTTTGCAGATAAACGAGAGGCATTGCACGACAAGACAATTAGTGAATAAACACGTTTGTTTAAACACAGAATGTCCACGTTAACGTTCGCAGAGCTGATAAAAACCCAGTTGGCGTAAGGTGTCTTTAAGTCTCCACGAACTTTTCTCCTTGTGCAGGTGATTAAGGCTGTGGATGAAGGGTACCGCCTGCCACCTCCCATGGACTGCCCAGCTGCCTTGTATCAGCTGATGCTGGACTGCTGGCAGAAAGACAGAAACAACAGGCCCAAGTTTGAGCAGATTGTCAGCATCCTGGATAAGCTGATCCGTAACCCCAGCAGTCTGAAAATAATCACCAACGCGGCAGCAAGGTGACACAGTAGATCTTACATTGCTCATGAACCTCTTTGATTCCTTCATCTCCTGTAATTACAATTTGTTTTCTCTCTTTGCTGCCTCTTCACCTTTTAACTGTAGCTGCTTGTAGAGAGAAGGATTTAATGTTATTATTTTTATTGTTGCTGTTGTTTTAATAGTTTATCTGCTGTTATTTATCCAATTTGTGAAAGATTTTTATGCTGAGGTTATGAAACCCGTTGTAAGATTGAGAAGTGTTTTGTGAGAAACACAGCTGGCAGATTTGCCCATCATGTGATCTTCCTTTTCTGCCCTTTGGTGGGGTATTAAGAGCTTAGTGTTTCACAGGTTACAGCTAGCCATATTCCTAAGTATCTTTCTGAATTGAATCCAAATACAGTTATGCTCTTCTCTGACAAGTCATGTTAACTTTAATCATATGAATAATCTTTTTTTTTTTTTTTCCTTTCAGTAGTGCTTGCAGACTTAAAAATGCGCTTACACTCCCTCTTAGATCAATGTGTTAACCAGGAATTAATTTTCAACCTGTGCAGTGTTCCTAATTGCATTAAAAACATTCACTTTTAATCCTGGGTTTTTAACACACTCTGGAACATCATCACTATGATGAGATAAGAATTATCTCGTTGAGAGAGAGCAGCTGAAGAGTGTGTTGACACCTAAGGGCATAATGAGGATGTGGTGAAAGAAGAGCTTTACTTAAGTAGGGTTAAAGAGAATTGGTTTTTACAGTGCACAAAATGTCATAGTCTTACTGAAGGAGCGTAAAAGATGTAAAATTATTTTTAGCGTGAATGGCAGTGCCAAATCCTCTGTCAGCAAAGCAGGCAGAGTCAGGGAGCAATGAGCTCTTCTCCTCTGCTGCTTCAGCCTTGGAGGCTGTTCTGTGTTTCACTGGGCAAGAGACCAGAGCCTGACACGAGGCAAGTTTCAAAAGGGAGCACAGAAAACCTTCCTGTCAGACCTTTCCTTGTGATGCAGCACACTTCCCACCACGGCAATTGAATGGGAAGGCACGGAGGGAAATGGAGCAAAGAGGCACTGGAGAGAACCGCATTGATCCTGCAGCCTGCTGTGAGACTGCCATGGTCCTTGCCTCCTTCTTCCTGGCCCCAGCTTTGTGCTGCATCCTCAGCTACAGACTGGCCACTCTAATTACCTCCTACTGCCATGCCAGGGAGGAGAAAAAGAAAGTAGAGATGGGAGGAGAAAAGCAGTCATACTAATGGGCTCTGCTTTTAAATTTAGATATTGAGAGAAGATGGCTCGCACATTAATAATGTCTCAATAATTTTGCTTGGTGAGCCTTTAACACATAGGAGACCAACATGCTCACAGAAGCAACTTTTTCTAGGAGGTGTCAGAAGAAAAACCCAAACAAAGAAAAAAACACAACACATTTTTGAGAAAAACTCCACACTGTTTAAACACCATTTTCTCAGTCAAGTACCTTTCCTCCAAACACCTTGCACCCTTATTTGGCAAATGATTGGTGCAAATAATTATTTTCTAGGGAGATGCTGCAGCAATCCGCTGAATAGGGGAGTTGGGAATCATAACTCTCTTCTTGGGGTTTGGAGACTTGATTGCAGAAACCAGTGCTGCTTATTTTGCATTCCAAACAGAAGCAAAATGCTCCGTGGTTGTGGCCCTTCCAGTGGCAGATTTGAACCTCAGCAGAGCTGAAAACAATGTGGAACCATCGTTTCCAGTTACCTGATACCCTCTAATGGAGACCAAATTCAGCCTGAGCACCGTTTCCACCTGCTGGGTTCTGTGCAGGAACTCCACAGGGGGATATTGTTCCCTTCTGTCTCTCCCGTGCTCTCTTTGCTCCTGTTCCGTTCTGTGCTTTACTGGCAGAGAGGGTGGCAAACGCTGCACATCCCCAGCAGTTCCACGCTCTCTGCTCGTGGGCAGGGAAGGGGGAAGGAAGGAGGCTGCCTGCATGGTGGGGGGCATCTCACAGTTGCTTTAGGTGAAATGCTCCTCCTGCTGCTGCTTTCGCTTTGATACAGAGTGCATTTCTGAGGAGGGGAGTGTAAAAGATGATTTTATTCCTTCCTTCCTTCCCAATTACCCTTCCACTGCCACATCCCTGCACATTTCCAAGCAGTCTCTCTCCCTTTCTGCAGCTCCTGACTCCCTGGTGACAGCCAGGGCACTGTGGGATCCCAGCATGGGCGAGCCCAAGCCCTTCTCCTGTTGGAAGGAACTTGCTGCAGTTCAGGGAATGTGTGATCTGTGATCTCTCCATCTCACACTCTGTCAGTGTCAGCAGGCCAGCCCAGGCTGTCCTTGAACAGAGCCGCGTATAAACACAAGTGAGGGGTGCTGAGCAGTCCTGTGCCATGGAACCATTGTCAAAGCAGACAAATCTCAAACCTCAGACTAATCTCAAACCTTAGACACAGCTTAAAGTCTGCAGCCAGCCCCACACCCCTTTGGTGTCCTGCAGAGTGCCACTGCTGCTGCTGGCCAGGGACTGAGCCTGGAGGTTCAGCACTGCTTTTTTTGACAGACTGACAGAGAAAAATGGGACAGAAAAATGAGAAGCAGGACTTGGAAAGGGCTCGGGCCGTGCCGTAGCCTTGTGTGCAGGAATATGTGACTGATACCGAGGGGCTGTGAGTCGGGGCAGCTCCTGGAGAAGGGGACACGGTGGGGTCCCTGCCAGTGCTCCTCTGCTGTCAGCAGCCAGAGGGGGACAGGCATCACTGCAGGGGGAAAGCACTCAGGGACTCAGCCCCGAGGGCTCCGCGGGTTCCATCGGCCCAAGTGGCCGCTCTCAGCTGTTATTTGAGGCTGCAGCACTCCCACACCGCCTCTCCTCCTACCCATAATAAGCAATTAATCTAAGTTATAGAGGTCCCAGCTCTCTTTTAGCTGTGTCTGTGGTGCTACTGGAGGAATGCTAAAGCTTGATGCCCACCATATGCTTGTAGGTGTTCAGAATGTACCCGGTCGGGGAAAAATGTTTAACCTGACGACGTCTGCTGCAGATGCAAAACCTGTCTCTTCTTACAGATTTTAGGGCTGATGTTTGTTTAAAATAGTCACAGCGCTGTTGTATCCTATTTAAAAAACATATTTCTGGAGGTGCAGAGGATATCCCTGTCCTCTGGGTGCTGGTTGCTGTTAAGTGACCTCCACTGAAGGATGTGCTTGCCTGTACATCTGATTCCAGGCCACAGCCCAGGCACGTTTTACACTAATACCTCAGAGAAGAGAAGTCAAAGCCTTCAATTCTCTCTTTCCTTTAAAGTTTTCTATCCCTTCAGGCCACTCCATGGCATCTAATAATTTCTTGATACCCGAGGGGATGTTTTTATCCTTATTGATCATGGCTTTGCAGACCATTCTACGTGCCTTTGAACCTCACACTGACAAAAGGTTTTTGTAGCCTCAGCACAGCAAACGTTTCATAATACCTTTCCTGGTGTTGTGTTTCATCTCAGATTCATGTGAAAATTCCATTTCTATCCCTTGTAAAGTACAGAGTAAGGCTGATTTCTTTCCTACCTGTCAAAATTCACTTTTTAATCAGGTGGCCACCTTGAGCTCTTGCTGCTAAGACCTGCACTGGTTCTGGACACATGGGTTTTTGGTATCCCTTAGGCTGCCTGGAGTTAACCAGCTCTGTGAGGGGCTGTAGGAACAGAACTCAGTACAAGGCATGTGGTTTTCTAAAGCACAATCTCATGATATTTTTATTTGATTTATGTCTTGCTGTTCTTTCCTGTTTTCTGAACACGATGTTCATTTTTCTAACAGAGTCCTTAGGTTGTTTGGATATCTTTAGGGTGGAAGTGAGTTCATCGTTCTTCCAGTTTTGATCATGTTCATTATTTTTCCTCTTGAGCTTTTTTTTTTTTTTTTCAGTCCACTGTGTATTACTTCACATTTGTGAACATTTCACACAGATACAAAGCAGATGGAGACTTGTCTCAGCTTGGATTGGGGAGTCAGAATCACTTCACCCACCTGCGAGCAAGTTGGTGAGGCTGAAATGGCTCTTTAGCTGTCGTTTCATTTGTGTGGGGGAAAAAAAATGTAACTTGAGTCATGCAACTGGAAATGCTTCATGTACACTGCAAATCTGAAATGGACTCATGATTTTTTTCTCCATTTCACTTTTTTCACTGATTTTTATATTTATGGTTTCTTTTTAGTCTTACTTATATTTCTGATTCTGAATTATATATATATATATATATATAAAATATAGATATAAATATAAAAATATATATTATGAAAAATAAATAATGTATTAATACATATAATATATATAATGTAGATGTGTGTATATATATATTTACAATGTATATTACCATTTTATGTGTATGACTCTTACATGGCCATTTCAAAAAAAATATATATAAAACATTGTGTGTAACTTAATATATTTAGAGCATTTCTGTGTCCCAAGGCTGTCACAGTATAGTGTAATCTTGAGGTATAAGGGTTGTGACACAGGATTCAGGCAGCTCAAACGTTGTGGCCGTTCTCCCATAGTTGCTCTGCGTGTCTTCACATCTGTGATGCTGGGGTGACTGAAGTCCTTTAGTCTTCACGAACCTATGGAACAGGGATAGCAGAGTTAATGCACAGCCCTCACTTGAAAGAAAATTGAAATTTGTTTCTAATTCCAACGTATGACTTTTAGCAATTCTGGATTTCTGCCAGGCCTCTGATTGATTGCAAAACTGGCACGGAATCTGCACAAACAAAATCCCAACCTGCCTCTGTGTTTGCTTTTGGTAGAGTGAAAGTCAGTGTCAGGTATTGCTGCTGCTGTTTTTCTATACTGCAAGCACATACTCAGGAGAAGAGGAAATAATGATATTGCAAGGAAGGGGAGAAGAACACCTGAGAATTCAGGATATTTCAGAAAAATCATAGCTGAAGTTCTTTTCATATAGCCCAGAAAATTTAGGGGACCAGTGTCAGTGACTCTTCCTGATGAAAAAACGTCTATGAATAATTAATTCCTCATACATTCTTTTACATATTAGCAAGTTGTTTACAACTCTAGCTTGATTTTCTTAAATTTGGTGTGTTGTTTGAAACACTGAATTTCCTTGAGCAGTCTTTGGAAGAGCTGTTATTTGTGAGTAATTGATGGCAAGATTCCCTGCTAAAAGTGTGCTTTTTTGTCTCTCATTGTGCTGCTCTCACTGGTGTCATTCTTGGGCATCCAGAGGCAGCCCTTACAGTTTAAAATATGAAGTTTGCTCCTCACAAAATTTAATTTCCACTTAAAATTGATGATTTCGTGGAAGCACTCTACTTTCTAGCTTGGTAGGATTTTTATGAAAATCAAACTCAAAAGGAGCAGCGCAGAGGGCAAATAAAAAATTCAGACTTGCTCCTCTTTGCAGCACAATTCAAGCCCTGTTTTTACAAAAATATTCGCACTGAAATTACTGTTTAGATTGGCCGAACATTTTGTTGAGAAGTTCCCTTTTTTTGCCATTCAGGTCAAAAGGCTTCAGATGCTTGACATACATTGCTGACCTGCTGTAATATTGTTTGTTTGCTTCTCCCTGTTAGGAACTTCCAGGATGGAAGAGAGGAGGAGATTTCAGTTTTCCTTGGATGCTGTCAGGGTCTTACCAACGGGGTTTGAGTTTGGCCAAATGCTGTGTAGAGCAAGACTCTGTGTGAATTTTAAGCTTCATTTAAAATCCAGCAACAACATAATCAGTGTCCTAAACCCAGACTGTTTGCTCTAAAAGAATTCAAGCTATATAAACATAAAACTCCAGCTCTCTCTCTCTGAAGCCTGCTAAACATAAAATAGTGAATTTATGGGGGGGGGGGGGAGAAACTTAACTACAAATCACAAAATGGAATACAGTAAACCCCACTCCTCGATGTTTAAACATAGTCGGCATTGTGCAGGGCTTAGACCGAGGAGATTTTTAGGGACTTCACTCAGCTAGGGACAGAAAAGCCCTGTTTTCACCTGATTTTCCCGGCACTCATTATTACTGATTCCGGGGCAGGCGGGACTCAGCCACTGTCCCTTTAAAGCGAGTGGTTGGAAGTGAGCTGGGGCTCCCTGTTAACAGGGGCAGTAAAACATCTTATTTGCACTTTCACGCCTCTGATTTGCCTCCACCTGGTGGAACTCGGGCAGGAATTTACAGCGGGCCGGGTTGGGTGCTGTGTGATTCAAATTGAAATGCGGCTGGACCAGCGGGTGGCTTGAAGGGGAGAGGAGCTTTTGCTGTTTATTGTGATTTCCAAGGTGTTTTTGTTCAGCTGCTCTCAGCTCGTGGAGCCCTCGTTAGTGGTGGTGGCAATTCCGCACTGGGAATGCTGGAAAGAGGTGGCAAGAGTAGAAATTCACAGTGATGCCTGAGGTTTTTATATATTTCTCATGTATTTGTAGCTTTGCTAATGTATGGCCATAGCTCCAGCACTTTTCCTGCCCTTTCCCCCTAGATTTTGGAACAATAAGCTACCTTCTAAAGATAACCCTGAAATGGTGTTTAGATTAATAAATAACATTTATTCCAAGTAGGGGACCTACAATAGAAGTGGGGCAGGGAACCCCTTGGACCAACCCCAAGGGGCTGACCCAGGAGTGGGTTACTGGGGCAGCTGAATCTCCTACCTGTTAAATATCCTAATTAATTAACCTTATAAAATTGCAGAAATTTGATTCTGGGTGTGCCTATCACCACTGGGACTCCTGGAAGCTTCCAGATAAAGGTCTGCTTTTTCACTTTACCATTCTAACACTGCTGCGAGGGGTTTTTCTCTTTTGATTATAGGCAACAACAGTGCAGCCAAAAGTGAGATATAAAGGGAAGCTCTTCCCAGCAAATGGTAGATTTTAAGCGTTTTAAGAGCTTTATAAAGCATTTTGCTCTCCCTGTTCTGAGGAGCCTACAGACTGTCCTAACAATGATGAGTGATTGGCATTGGGTGTCTGTCAGCCAGCTCCACATCCCAGGAAATGGCCACGTGCCTGTATTTCCTTAAAAAGCACAGCTTAAGCAGTGTTATGAGGAAAAAAAAAAAAAGTAAATTTCAGAACCATGCTGGTGTTTTTTGGCTTTAGTGGTTTGGTGTTGGGAAAACGTAAATGAAGGAGCATTGACACACCCAGGCATGTGATTTATTATCCCACCAAGATGCTGCAAAATATAAGCACATTGAAAATCGTGTTCTGGGGGGCAGCTAAAGGAGTGGGAAGGACTGAAGGACTGACCCTTGGGGCAGTTGAAATTTTATTTGCTTATTATCCTAGAGAAAGCTGTGGTGAGTTGGGTTGTTGCTTTTTTTTGTTTTGTTTTGGTCTTTTTTGTTGTTGGTGGTGGTGGTTTTTGTTTGTTTGGGGGGAGCTGGGTTTTTTTGGGTTTGTTGCCAACAGTGGAGCTAGAGAACAAGTAATACTGACATTTAGAGAGGTGTATCATTTCTGCAGCCTCAACTGCATTGTTTTTCACTTTGGTTATTTTGTTTTGCCCCTCTTCATTTCTCCAACTCTGCTTTCACTCCAAAGAGCAGCCCACAATCTGCTTATTTGGAGAGTATTAAAATACCACATGAAGACCCTTGGGAAAAGCAAATGTGCCCCCTTAAGAGGTGAATTTTACTTCAGGGACTAAATTACCAGTTCTGCTAAGAGCATGTTAAAAATGACCATGAAGAGTTAGAACTCTGAAGATTTTTATCTTTAAGGTCCAGGGATAATCAAGTAAACAGAATAACTCTACTTTTCCTTGGCATGTCGTTTATTTACTAGTTTCCTGTTGATACACATACATGTGTATTATTCTGATTGCTGTAGAAGATAAAACTGAAATTTGCTTTCTGTGCCACCTGTTGGTTTTGGGGTTATTTTTCTCTTGAGTTAGAATTCTTGTTAGGCCTGGATTCTGTGCTTCAGCTTGCCATAATCACAAAGCCCTTAGGATTTGTGTTCCAACCAGGCTCATAGGGAGCAATTTCACTTTGCAAAATCAGCTTTTAATTGCCTAAAATTTGCCACAGGAAATTACTTTATGTTTTTTTGGGTTTTTTGGGTTTTTTTAATACTTTCCTCTTTAAAAGAAATTGACTGTGGAAAGGAAAGTCCAGATTTAAAAAACTGAAGGTTGGTTGTGCTGTTTGGAGGAAGGGATGGGAAGAGAGAGGCTCCTACAGTACAAAATCTGGAACTGTGTGTGCACAGCTCCTCTGTGTACTTGCAGAAGTGGCAGAACATTTTCGTTTTCTTTGTCTCAGTTCCTGGATTTTACAAGTTAGTTTGTCTCTTTTTCTCCCCAGACAGCAGCCAAGCAGAGATGAGATTTTCATGCTGCATTGGGAAGGGCTCTAAAGATGTTTTCTGTGTTTTCTCTTGTTAGTGCAGCAAAATTTTCCCCGTGTTATGACAAAAAGCTGTGCTAATGACAGTACACCATAGTTCTCCTCACTGCAGATGGCTCAAAGGTTAATTCCAACTGCTAAAGTAATGGACACATCCCGAGAAAGCTTCCAGCCACAGGATGTTTTGTAACTGGCATCTCACTGTTCAATTTGTGTCTCCAAACTGTGTCTTGCTGGGGGTTTTTTGGTTGTTTTTTTGGTTTTTTTTCAGGGCACCACATGTCAGTAAATACAATATGCAGGTGTGGTAAATACAACAACAGTCAGGGTAAACAGGATAGAAAATCTTGCCGTGACTGTCAAAAGATGACATGAGAGGGTGTATCAGAGTCAAAGCAACAAAGTAAAAAGGGTTTAAAAAAGAGGAAAAAAAAAAAAAAAAGAGGAGGGGAGAGAAGCAAAGATGGAGAGAAATGTTCTATTTCACTTCCCCTGAGCAAACATGTAATTTCCATGATTTCTTTTTAATGACTCTCTTCTGCAAGTGGTAGGTACTGATTTATGAAAAGCTGTAAAAGATCAGGTGGAGCCCTGCAGGACGCCGTTTACAGCTGCACGGACTGCAGCCCGTCTAATTTGTCTGCTAAAGTGTGAGCTCATGGAGCACATCACCCAGACCATAAATTTCATGTTCAGCCCTTCTGTCTAGGGGCTGGGGCAAGGGGAAAAAAATCCTGCCAGGGTGTGCAGATGCTCTGCAAGCCCTGTTTTCCCCTGGTGCACACGAGGAGACATCACAGACTCTTCTCAGCGAGGCGAATTCCTGCTCGTTGATAAACAGTCCAGATGTCCTCTCTGAGGAGGAAAGTAACTAATTTTTGTTTGGAATCCTGCAAGAAGAAAAATGATACTTTACAGTGCTGGTTACTCTGAGGTCACTCGCATTAAAATTAGGTCATATTTTTTTGTCATGATGATACTTTGATCCAAGTAATAAACATAAAGGCTCTTTTGGGCCATTCTAATTCCTAATCCTAGAGACCTGTTCTATTTCAACTTGTTTATACTTTTTTTTTCATTAGTGATTCTTGAGTCAGACCTTGTTTTATTAGGCCTAAGTTAAAAAGGTGTGCTAGGCTGGGGAAAAAAAATAATCCGTGCTTTATCACTAAGAACACTTCATAAATACTCTTAATTAATATCCTGGGATTCCAGACACTCTACCCAGAAAACTATAAATAAAAACCATTGGCTCTTCATGGGACAAGCAGTAGTCAGTGAAATTCTGACCCTACAGCTACTGATTGAAATTATCTTGGGCCTGATTATCAAACTGAGCCTCTAAAGTTGGGTGTCATGTAGGTGTCTAAGCTGCTGTTTTGAGGACAGGGCAGGTTTCTGGTGTCTTCTGTTGCTTTTCTTTCCATGGGTGGCTGTTCCCAGCATGGGAGGTCCAGAGTTGGTGTCAGTGATGGCAGTCCTGGCTGGGCTCTGGAGGGAAGGTAGCCAGGCAACAAAAGCTGCCCCAGCAGGGACATCACAGCTCTGGGGCCTGGGGAAAACTGTGTTGTGGAGTTAAGATTGCCAAGCACCCAAGTAGCTCTTTAATTACGCCCTGCGTTCTCAGAAGGGAAAAATATTATATTAACTTTCTGAGCCTGAAAGAAATCAGCCGATTGATAACAATCGGGAAGACATCAGAAGTAAATGGAGCTGTTTAAGGTGTGGCCAATACCAAAAATCAGTGTTCTTTTCTTCGAAAGTGAAAGGTAAAAGTCTCGGTGTAACTAATGTTACTTATGTCACTGATGTGGGATCTCCTGATTCCAGGGCAAGTCAGGCATTGTGCAAGGATGTGCTGTTGTAGTGCTGCTGATTTTGATGAAATTTAAGACATACTGGAATTGAGAAGGATTTGGATTTTCTAGGCTTCTTATGAGGTTAAAATCACTGATATTTAAATATGTGGTTCTCTTGGTGCCTTTAAAATCTCCTGCTATTTATGTTTGTTCCGGTGCTCAGAGGTGACCTGGGCTTGGAGTGAAGAGAGTGTTTTACAACCCAGATCAGCTCTCCAGTAGCAGTAGCTGTCACCTACCTGTTACACTGTGTAATCACTGCCTTTAAATTATGCTGTCAGCCCAGCCACCTCTCATTTTCTCTGCTTTCAGTGACAAAAGTCACTTCAAATGGGTTCAGCAGCAGTAGTCAGACTCCTGTGCAGGTTACTAGAGGGAAAAAGAATTATGGGGCAGAAGATGGACTGTGAAGTTGCAGAGATAAATGCTTTGAACATTCTCTAGTTCAGTCACAAGTGCAGCACAGCTAAGCACATGCTTGGCTTGAAGCCTGCAATAAAACAATAAAAATAAGGCACTTTACTGATTGTTGAGGCTTCTAGCTTAGTAGCAACATTTAGGGTTAGTCAGTGGGCCACAATATTCTGGATATCCGATATGACCAAATTCTACCAAGACGCTCAGCTTGGAGCCTGGAGTGTGCATCCTTTGTGTGATGTTTGGGGCTAGGTGAATCACCTAAATACAACCTAATTTAGCCTTTGTTAATGCTTTGCACATCAAACTGTGAGGCAGCAATACACATTGTGAATGCTGCAGCAGTTTAAACGTGGACAGGAGAAGCTGCTGCTCTTCAGCAGGGTGGTCACACGGCATTGGTCAGAGCTGCCAGCACCAGCCCCGTGGTGGCCTCAGCAGCTGAGAACTCCCGCAGACAAACAGCAAAGCCACACCCAGCCTGGGTGCTCCTGCCACTGCTAAGTTTAGATACAAAAGAAATCTGTTCCTATCCCCGTCCCCTAACTTTCATTGCATTATTCTTTTATTTCAGGCCGTCAAATCTCCTCCTGGACCAAAGCAACGTTGACATTTCAGCCTTCCGCTCCACGGGTGATTGGCTCAATGGTTTTCGGACAGGGCAGTGCAAGGACATTTTCACAGGGGTGGAGTACAGTTCCTGTGACACCATAGCCAAGATTTCCACAGAGTAAGTTGCAATCTGCTGTGACTTTTCATCATGGCTACAAGTTCAAACATAAGCATAAAGGTAGCACTTTTATGTGGCGTTTCCAGTTCTTAGCTAGAAATGTTGTTACATTTAAAGAGACAAATGGGAATTATTTGTTGTAGTTGAAATACCCATGAAGGAAATCTATGTCTGGTGGCTGTGTGAAGGCCATGTTCCCACAGCTTTTTCTCACCAAATACAAGGAAATTCCCTGTTTGTTCCAATACAGTAGCACCATGCATCATCTGGTACACTAGCATCATTTTCTTTCACTGAAGTTTCTCTGTTGATTCTTTATAGTCTGTATTTTATATGGGAGTTTCTCTGCAGCTGGCACATTGCCAATCTTTCCCTTTATTGCCTATCCCATATTCCACCAAACCAGGTGAGGGTGCTAATTCTTTGTAGCTGTTTTCCTCCTCCATGCTAATAATTACTCAGGGGCTGAACTCCCTCCTGCTATGCTTGGAAGTGAGCAAATGGCAAGTTTATTACATTTTAAATGCAATCCATCTATGTTCTAGTGACAAGTAAGAGTAGGGCAATGTTCTTTCTGCACCTGAAAAGGCATCAAGTACAGTTAAAAATTTAATGCCAAAGGGAAATCTTAATTCCCAGTTGGGCTGGCTGGACACAGGACAAGTTATGGAGAAGTATGCAGCAGCTGTGCTACCAACAATTAAACACATCAATGCCGCTAATTAGTGTATTATTGCATCTATAAAAAGGGTGCTAATGGCTTTTTGTAACAATTACCCATTGGGGACAGTGGAGAAATCCTCTAGGAATGCCCAATTTCCTGTGAGCCCCTGGTTAATTAGCCCTTCGCAGGTGTTAAACCAGCACGGTGCTGCACAAGGAACAATGGGACTGGAGATCCTGCACAAACAAGAGGTGAGAACCTGGGGAGACACTGGAGGCTTGGCCATGGAGTCCTTCAGCTCAGTGCTGACAGCAGAGGTCAGAGGTCCATCCAGAGGGCAGAGATGTGTCAGCACTGTCCAGGAAAAACCGTCACACTGAGAGGGGATGGAGGTGTTAGAGAGGCTCAGCTGATCCAGCAGTGACCTCCTGGCCCCAAAATCCCAGTGCTTGTAGCACTGGAGAACAGTTTCATTGCCTTTTCTTCCAGGAAAGCAAACACAACGGGGCTGAGTGAGTTTTCACTCTGTTTTTGCAGCCCCCTTGTGTTTTCAGACAGTGGCTGTCAGTGTCTTTTGCACCAGGGCTTGTGTTTCAGCAAAATCCCTGTACCTGGAGGCTCCTGCAGTGCAGCAATAGAAAATAAGCAAGTTCATTGCTGTTTGCTGAGATCAGTGCCAGGAAACTCCGTGTCCTCACTCACACAGCTTCTCCTTTTTTCCAGCGACATGAAGAAAGTTGGCGTTACAGTGGTGGGCCCTCAAAAGAAGATTGTCAGCAGTATCAAAGCTCTAGAAACTCATACAAAGAACAGCCCTGTGCCTGTGTAAGGTACCAAAATGATGTTGCTCAGGAGAGGAAGAAAAATGGAGAGAAGTTGCATCACAGGTCAAAAGTGATGGCTGATAAATGGCAGAATTTAAAGGAGTTCTTTGCAACAAGCTTTGGAAATGCAATGGTTGAGATTTCAAACCCACAAGACACTCAAATATTGAGTATAAATGCCTTAAAAATAGGAGCAAACGTGTTTTCTATCTGTTAATCCTAAAGGGTGGGTGCTCTTGACTGACTGTTACTGCAGATAGTAAATATCAAAAGAAAAAAAAAAATATGTGAAAAATCCTTCCAAGTTAAAACCAGTGTTACTAAAACCTAGAGCCATTTGAATATTAAATGACTGAATAACAGGAAAAAAACATGGACATAAAAGCTGTGTATTTGATCTATACAGCAAACAAGAAGAAAGAAAGAAAGACTTGCAGTATTTTTATACAGAAGAGATCTGTAACAGGTATTTTATTTCTTTAAAAGCAAGGAAAATAGAGGACTATACCTCACAACCTGTCTGGCCATATTTACTATAATGTCATTGTAACATGCTATTTCAACTTCAGGAAGGAACACAGAAATAAAGTTTGTAGTGGCTTTGAGTTAGTTGACAAAAGATTTTCACCATTATGTTAGCTTCCCTAACTGTGTTCATTTAAATAGAAACAAGTCTTAATTTTTAAAAGGCTTATTTATTTTCTTGATTTGTTTTTTTTTCATTATTGTTTATATTTATGCTTAAATACCTTAACCTGGCTGTATTATTGCCAAGTGCCAAATGTTATCAAAACTTCATTGGTTCAACCTGAGAAATTGAGGATTAGTTACTAGATCATTTTACACTCATAGAATTGTCCATGAAATACAGGAAGAAAGAAAGGTGGTCTTTTTTTTTCAGCACTGACACGATAAAAAGCATCTGGACTTGTTGGGATTTCTTCCATTTGCTGAGTGTGGGATTTCCAACCAGGCTGGGGTTTTGACAGTGGTGTGTGCATTGATGTTTAGGTCAGTGTCTGCCCCAAACAGCACCTCCCATTCCCTTCCCCAAGGCTGCTTTCCTGTCACAATAAGATCCCTGTTCTTGGGTTTTGTTCAGGTGAGAGCTCTGCCAACAAAATATTAAAATGGGCCAGGGTTGTTGCATCCTGCTTTAACTGATGGTGCTTTTTGAGTTCCCTGAGAAGTGGTTCCTGTTCAAAAGGATGACTTAAGCTGTGAAGTGGGGTTTTGGTGTGGAAGTTTACACATTCCTGAGCTAGAAACCCCCTGTACAGGCACTGCCACCCTGTAGGAGACCTGAATTTTTGGCACAGCTTCTGTGGGTACCTGTTCCCTGAAAGAAAGCAGAAGGGAGCCCAAGCCTAGGAGAGCATTCACATCTCCCAGTGGAAAAAGGAGACTGGAAGGTGGATTTTGAGGGCCCTCCACCATTTTCAGCATCTTCCAAAGAGCTCCTCAACTCCTAAGTTGTTGCTCTGGAGCACATCAGTCCCAGTTCTGAGCAGACACGAGTCTTTGCTCTGAAAATGAGTGTTTTAAAACACAGTGTGAGCCACTTCTTGTGCTTCTTAACCCTCTAGATGTGATGCCAGGCACTCAGAGAGCGGGCCTTAGTCGCCAGGGGAAACCATTCTGTTTTGCAACTTGCCATTCTGGAATCTCAGCCTGATTCTGATGAATCCCTAAAAGTCCAAGACTCTGTGAGAGGCAGATGAAGAAATGGCACATTGTGTTTCCTCTGTGCATGCAGGAGCAGGTAGCCAGTTGTGCTTTCTTCTATTGGCTTGGGTTTTGAAGCTCCTTGGTAAATAAGTGAGGAAAGAATCAGTTTCTAGGGGGGGTTTGTGGGGCTGAAATTGTTCTCCATGAGTCCAGGACTTATAAAATGTCCAGGCACAGCATTTATCACACATGGCTAAAGAGAAGCAGTTAGAGGCTTTTTCCTGAGTGCTGGTAGTGAGCATGCTGTAAAGGACTGGGTTTGAAACACACTCACAGCATAATAATTAGTAGCTCTTTCTGAAAGAAAAGTGAATAGGTTTTAAAGTTGAAATTTAAAAAGAAAAGAAAAATGGAAGAAAGTTAAAATAAAGCACTTAAGTTGTAAAGAACACTTCTCCTTATCTGCCCCAATCTATCATGAAATGCAGCGTGCTGGATAGAAATGCTGTCTTTTGTGGTGCTTAGTTCATTCAGAATCTTTCTTTTCTTCGGGTTGAGATTGCTCTAAACCAGACACTGACAGTGAATTTAAGCCACCAAATGCAATGGCAAACACTGTCTGTGTGGGGACAGCTTTTTGGGACATTTCTCCTCAGCTTCATTCTGCTGCTGCAGAGAGGGGGTGAGGGGCTGACACCTGGAAATGCTTCTGGAGACACAGACCCAGTTCTGAGAGTTTTAGACACTTGAAAACTTTGCACCAACCACCCTCACTTTCCTCCTGCCACGTGTCCTGTTGTGTTCCTTGCCCACTGTTCAGGCATGCTCAGCATAAAAAAATAAATCCCACTGAGGAGAAGAAAAAAAAAAAAAATAAAGCAGCTCGGATTTGCTATTCTTTGCTGTTAGGAGTAGAGAGATTCTCAAGCCCGTTTGGTTTTCTCTCCCTGCCAGAAGTTGATTTGTACTGTAAGTGGCCTCTGTTGCAAGCATCCTGTGCTCCCTGTCCCCCTGTACATATGTAAACATAGCAGTGTACAATTCTTCAGTGTGGAGTAGAGAAATAGAGGTCGTGTGGCCATCTGCCTGTACAGGTTATGGACATCAAGCAACATGCAAACTGCTCATAAAAAGTCACGCCATGTTATTGGGTTTGTACCTTTCAATATAGTTTCCATTTTATTTATTTCTGTTAACGTAATCTAGTTTTTGTGCTGTAACTTAGCATCCAATAAGCAATGTATAGGTGTGATTTGATTGGCAATATGTATTTACTTTAACTTGTATTTCAAAAGCATTACTTACTCATTTAGATTATATATTGTGCAATTGTAGATGGCCTCTTACTAATGTAAAATGATTTGTAGTGGAAACATTTATATTTTTATAATAAACATAATGAAAGTATTTTTTACATACTGAAATACTGAGGTGATTGCTTGGAGGACAAAGTAAATTTATTTGATTAGTGTGATAAAATTGTAATTAAATATGGATAAATTCTGAGTGTTAAAGCATGGGTCTGGAGTGAAAGCTACATATTACTATATTATCTATTAAAAGAAACAAGCAGTGCAGGTTTTAATTAAACAGACCAGCATTTGTGCAAAACTGACTTACATCACTCGAAGACTTTACTTTCTCTATGGATACTGGAAAACATCATCTTCTACAGCCTGCCTATGGGATATCGAAAAAAGCTCTCATTTATTTTAGTTGTGTCAAGTATTTCCAAACTTTTGCTTTTTTTCCTCCCTCGCCAGTGGACCTCTTCTCATCTTATTACTATGTTGAATCCAGTCAAAGATGTACTTTTCAACAAAATAAAATAGCCCACCACGTACTGTAGTTTCACCCCATGATCATTTCTTGCCTCTGAGTATCTGTGTTAGATAATATTTTGCCCCTGTTTTGTTGTGTCCCTGCCACGTTGTTTCTGTGTGCTTCACCCAAGTACAGGGTCTTTGAAAATGCCAACATACACAACTCAGGAATCCTCTTCCTAGAAAAATAGGAATGGTTTTGATGCTTGCCAGTTTCTTGAATTTTACAGGTTCCTTCTGTACCATAACTGATTTTGCATGCTTTTGTATACTACTCTGCTTACTGGTGCAAAACAATGAATGATATACGTGTCCTGGAGTCTGTAAGTTGATAAACTTTATGAATGTGGATGGAGCATACTTTATTTTTTGGGGGGCGCTTTGTCTTGGTGTGTTCAAAAGAAAAGGGGATCACAGAAAAGAGTCACCCAGAGCTGTCCTGAAATGAGGACTGAAAGCCACTTGTTCTTCCTGCCACCAGAATGCTCCATGCTGTGGTGGATAAAAGGTGTCATTTTAGCTTCCAAACAGGGGGTTTGATGCTGGGCTTGAGCACCAGGGAGGTGCCTCTGATGGGGTCTAATCCATGCAGTGTGCAAAGCATTTGCTCTGGGAGTGGGCTTTGCTCCAGGAATTGTTTTACACTGACTTGTGTCTATCCCTGTGGCATTGCTGCTACATTATATTCGCTCTAGATCCTAGAGGGTACAATGGCTATTGGTGCTTTTATTGCTTTTGCTGTGAAATGGTATTCATTTAATTCATTAATGTAGCCAGCTCTGGAAGGGCAGCAAGATGCACTCAAGAGCAGCAGGACAAGGAAGTGCCTGGCAGCCCCCACCTCCAGAGAATCCCAGAATATGCAGATTTGGAAGGGACCCCTCAGGATCCTCAAGTCTGGAGAGGTAAATTGCTGATAATTGGTTCCATAAATTCAATATGTCTGTCAGGGCTTCTTAGTGCTGCCCAAGTGTTTTTCCATTTTGCATTTCTTCTCAAGGATGATGCCCAGACACAGATATTTGTGCCATTAAAAGCCCAAGCAGTACCAAGTGAAATCAGAGCATAACTTCTGCTGTCTCACATGTGCCACTCCTGTTAATCCATATGGATATCCATGCTATTGAATTCCTTTCATGTTCTGAGCTGCTTTAATTCCCCAGATCCTTTCCAAACTATCTGCCTGGTCAGTAATTCCCCATTTAATAGGTGTGCATTTCCTTTTTCAGTCCTTGGTCCAATTCTTTGGGATTTCTTTACGAATTTTACTTTCCCAATTTAAAAAAAAAAAATAGTTATTCTAGAGATATTTCTGTCAGCTTTCATTCCCACATACAGACAGGCACGTGGTCTTCACGAAGGTTACTCATGCAAAGATGAGCTGCTCAAAACAAAAAGAACAGCTTTCTCTTGGCTTCCTCATTATCCTTTTCAGATGGCCACAGAACCTCTGGCAAATGAGGAGTACTCAGTACATGGGATTTTTCAGCTCACTCTGAAATCACATTCAAATGATTTCATAATAGCCCATATTTCCCCAGTTAGCTCATAAGGATGTCATGGGGGGACAGCACCAGAAGTCTTAGAAAAGACAAGATAAATCACATCCACTACTTTTTAGATTATCCTGCCACAGAAATAAATTAGATGAGTTGGACAGGATTTGTTTATTCTTGACAAATCTGAGTTGGTTTCTTAAGACTTTGTGATCCCCCAGCTGCTTAGAAATGTATTGTGTGGGATATATATATATATATATATACACACACACACACACATATACAAATCTGGGTATTTGAGGTTAGCATACCTGCTCTGGAATTGCCTGGCTCTGCTTTTCTCCTCTTTTTAAAGCTCAGGATGATCTTTTCTCCTCTCCAGTTGCCTGGGCTCCAAGATTTCTCCAAGAAAATTGCCAGTACTTAGACCAGTCCCTTGTTGCTGTAATAAACGCCACAGACTCTGCAAACCTGAATGCATCAATCACCTGGACTCCTGGGATTCTTAATTATCAAACAGAAATAAAATGCACACAGACAGGTATTTTAGTTCTGCTTTGAATTTTGGCGTCAAGAAATGACTCAGAGTCATCATTAAGGGAAATTTGGTTAGCAAATGTCATTATTTGTTTTTAATTAGATTCAGCAACTAATGTTCCTCACTGCTGTATCACTTTGAAGGTAGTTGAGGTGTGGGTTCATTAAAAATCTTTCAATTCACTCTGTTTTTCTCCATGTAAGGGGAGACATATTCTTTATCTCCACTCCTCATTTATCCAGTATTCTCAGAAAGTTCAATTTTTAAGTTTCTTACGTAAAATGACTGTTTACTCACCACGGATTTGTAATTAATGTTGAATTTAGCTTCCAGCCCTTTAAGAAGTGTATGTTTGCAAGAGAGTGCGAAATAACCAGAGCTTTTTATTCCTAATATTTGGGGATTTAGGGAAGCAGGCTTTTGACTTCTTCTCCTGCCTCAAGGCCTGCAAGGACAAAAAAAAAAAAAGAGCATTTAGTCTCACTGTGTTTATGGCAACATAGAGTAAAACGTTTTATTTTAAGGCACTGAGATGAAACAAAGCCAGTAGAAAACATATAAATGCTTAAACCTGTTTGTTTAAATGAAGGGGGAAAAAAAAACAACAACAAGGAGTTCTGGTATTTGTGCACTATAGCCTGACCAGGGATTCAAATAAGCATCTCTGATGTCAGTTTTCCTGTCGTTCCCCCTCCCCACCCAGCAGGAAATTGTCCTTGGCTATAGTTCACATTTTATTTGAAGCGCTTTCTTTCCGCAGGGCGGTTGGCTCTTCTCACTTTCATTACTCTCAGAGCTCGTGCAGCTCGACAGAGGCTAAACTGAGGCTCAAAGCCCAGAAGTTCTGTGTCGCAGAGCCCCCTCCTCCCGCAGGCTTTCCCTGGTACCTGCTGTCCCCTGCTGTCCCCACCAAGCATCGTCCCGACCCCTCCTCCCTCTGCTGCCAACAGGGGCTCTGCAGCTGCTGTGCCTTACGGCCCAGCCCGCCAGAAATCCCAAAAACAAGGGTGGGAGATAGCTTGAGGAGATATTTTAGAGTGAAAGCAGTGTTTCAGTAGGTGCACTGTTAATTCCTTGCCTTGCTGCACTCTCTGTGCCATCCAGGTTTAATTCTGAATCCAACCAAGCATTTAGATTTGCCCGGGATTTTTTTTCCCCGTAAGTCTCACTGGGTGCAGACATTTTGTCCCCATCTTTTCTGCATTATCTGGGTGGCTTTTTGCAGATCCAGATGGATATTTTGCTGGTAGGTTTTTGACCACTGCTAAAAGGTGCAGCTTCCCCTCAGGCTGGTTGTCAGCTAATCACCAATAATGATTCCCATTTTTAGTGTGGCCCTTTAAAGTTGCATCACTTTTTATTATTTAGCTATTTTTAATCTCTTTTTTTCACTCCCATAGAGGTTTTTTGGGAGGCTTTACTTGAGGACTAAGTCACAATTCCCACATGTATATACTTTAAAAAAAAAAAATTGTGCCTCATTAACTGAGTTAATACTTGCCTAATTGTAATAGCAAAGCAATAAAATTCAATCCCTACAACAATGTGATGCTGTAACTTCCTTTACTCTCACTGATGGAGCACTGGGCTACCTGCCAAGGAAGTCAAATGAAAATAAGAAACAACATGAACAAATAAAATCTATTTCTGAGCTTTGGGTATAGATGTTTTCTTGAGTTTTTTGCTTGGTTTTAGTTTGGGTTTTTGTTTGGTTGGTTTTTGGTGGTTTTTTTGTTTGTTTTTGGGGTTTTGGGGGTTTTTTTTTTAATATTCTGTGATTACTTGATTCAATTTTTTAGTTTCTGTTCCCAGCTTCTCTTGTTGTGCATGTGGGCTTTTGGAGACAGAGGAGTTAGCCCACTGGGAAATTATTTTTCTGCCCCTTTTTACCTCTTCCTCATATATAAGCTGTCTTCTTCATATAAGGTTCTAAAGGGTTTTTGTGAAAAAACAAGTATACCAAATACCACCAAAATTCTGAATGAGGGGGCCTCCCCAGCATGGACTATATAAATAACTGTAATCACGCTAAAGAAATGACCAAATTCCTTCAAACAAATATAAAATAAAGACCAAATGGAAGTAAACTTCTGTCCCTGGCACCAGCCAGCCATCAGAATTGTAACACAGCTTTATCAATTTCCTGCTGCAAGGTAAGAGATCCCATCAGAAGAACAGAAGGCAGAAGGAAGACAATGAAATACAGGGCTGAAGGAGTCAGAGACCTTTGCTGCCCCTAACACCCAAAACAAAGTGCATTCTTTCTCCCTTCTTTTGTAATTTCTATTTAATATATCCTCTGCTGAACAAGTACCATGACCAGCTAAACAGTGCATTTAGACTGTAAAAAAAGAAATTTAATAGCACCCACACACTAAGCAGCTCCTCCATGCTTAAAATAATGTTGGCTGATGGGGATCCAGCTCTACACTCTGGAGACCAGGCTCCATCATCTCAACATGTGTTTTGAGGCATAGTGTGTATAAACATTACGAACACAAGCAGCTCTTGGGCTTGTTCTCTCCGGCTGCCCCAACACCTACTGCTGTTTGGGTTTTAAGCCCTCTGTCTGAACTGCATTTTTGTGTATTGAGTCTGTTTTTAACCATGACAAGCACAGCACCAAAAGAACAATTTCCCCCACTCTTATCTGCTTCAAATGTGCCTTTTCAGAGGAACCCCTTTGACAGGATTTCTTCCCAAGCCCAAATCTTTACCTTTAGTGTAGGTTATCACTGGCTGTTGAATGGCCTCCTAAGGAGTCCTTGCACTGATTTTGGCTACCGCTTTTTGTTGGTAAGTGCCTGCTAGAAGAGAGCTAAAATTACAGATTAAATAATTTGCTTCTCTCAACAGTGAGTCCCCATGGCTCGTAGTAGATAGCGCTCCTTGAGAAGACAGAGCAGAACAAAAGTTTTCCATCTTGTGGGAAACCGTTGGCACAACCAACTTGGATATTTTTCTCCCAATCCTTTGGAATTTACAATCTGAAATTTAGATCACATCCTTTTTTTCATCCGTGTCCTTGGTGTCTGTGCAGGATCTGACTCAACAGGCATGGAGCCAATGGTCAAAAATATCTCAGTGGCTTCCCAGAAGGGCAACTTTCAAACTTATCTGCTACTATTCTATAATTTAATCAACAGGACAAGGGCAACTTTCAAACTTATCTGCTACTATTCTATGATTTAATCAACAGGACTTCTTTCTCCAAGTAACTGTATTTGTCACGCTGTAAAACATATGGAGTTTGCTGTGACAGGTCTGGCTGTGTGTAATTACTGTGATACTGAAGCTATAAAACTTCTAAAATATTCTTGAAATATTTTTAAAATATTTAACAATTAAAAGTTTTATGGGCTTGGATCACCAGATATATGAAATCTACTTGATGTTTAAGGCTAAATGTTAGTCGTGTATCTTGAGGGAGATGTTGCCACTACTATGCATTGAAAAACTTCATCTTCCAGTACAAAGGAATCTGAAAAAGCTCAGAAGAGCTGTCAGAAATTTCACCTACAGTTTGTGAAAAGCTGATTAATTTTCCAGTGGGAGAGTGAGAGAAAAAAAAAAAAGGGGGGTCTGTTTTAGTCCCTGAAATACCAAGCTCAGTAATATCAGAGGCAGGAGTAGAGGACTCAGGGGAAGCATTCCTGTTTCCTTCATTTAGCCTTAGCAGGGTTTGGACACAGGGCTAGAGTTACCCCTCTCTCCAGAGATGCTGTGCAGGGCCTTGGATGTGGAATGGGAGCAGTGCATTATAAATCTCTTTGCAGAACATAAGAGCGTAAGATTCTTGGAAGAAAAATACGTCGGCTCTTGTGTCATTTAAGGGTTGTGGCATTTCCAACCTCTCAATAATTGCCTAGCTCTTTGCATTTGTGAGAAAGCAGAATAAGATGCCTTAAAAGGGGGTTCTGCATATTGTAAAAGTCCAACTGCAACTCAGAGAAACACCCCTGAGACTTATTGCTACCATTAGAAGCTTAGAGTAATGTGCACATATTTTTCTTTTTAGGCCATGCACACTTTATCCAACCTTTGGAGGTAAAAGATAAAAAAAAAAAAAAAGAAAAGGAAAGCAAAAAGAAAAAATGTTCTGTTAAATATGGGGTGATTTTTTCTTTGCTTTGATCTTGCCACCACATCCCTGGCATCACACCCCGTGGTGCTAGCCCTGGGCATCTCGTGAAGGTCACAATTTCTCTGTGGGGCTGTGATTTCCAGCACTGCTTCTCAGCTGCAGAAGGGTCTGAAGCAGCATCTGTGGAGGGACACGGGAAGGGACGGGATTTCATTCAGGCTGGAGACCCCAAAACTCAGCTCCAGGCTTCCCTTTGGGATACCAGCACCTGGCACAGCCACTGCCCAGCCCTTGCTGGGGCACTGCCAGCTTTGGCAAGGCTGAATAGTGCATGCTGGTGGAATACTTCATTAAGGAAAATGCTCATCATTTGCAACTCGATGCATTTCATTCTCTGTGTCTGTTCTTGTGCCTCAGCAACAGGGGAGAGACAAGGTAGAAGCAAGACTTTGTTAAGTGACTCCTTGGCTTTGGTTCCTGTTGGTTTGTCACTGCATTTTAGATCTCAGGTCTGCTTTGTAACCTAACAACCAGAAATTTTCTTCTTCCTGCTGAAACTTCTTAATGTGCCTTGTACAAAACAGTGGGAATGATTGAATCACAGCAAAGAGGAAAACAAATACAGTGAGGGATGTAGGTGTGAGATAATTCAGAACTTCTCACTTGGACACTAGCTATGCTCCAAAATCAGCAGCAAAAGCAGGTTTGAAACCTTTGTCACCAAAGACTTTCAAGAAAACAACAGTCTGGCATCTCACAGAAATCATCTGGTACGGCCTGAGGCAGAGAAACCTCTCAGTCTTTTCGGCTTCAGAGTTCACGATTCACCCGGAATCACACAGCCCTTCCCATCCCCACACTTGAAAACTCTTTGGCCTAAAAGACAAATCCCATTTTCCCTGTCTCCCTGGTGCGCCGGGCACAGAGAGATGACAACCCTTGCTGTCTGTGTCTGAGGCACACACCGATATTGCTGCTGCCCGGATCAGGGCTGGTTCCCAGCCAGCGTGGGGTCCCTCTGCCCCCAGGCTGCTCAGCCTTCCCTGTTTATTATCACAAAGCCCAGACACGCCGGGAGAGCCACAGGATGGGGTGGGGGGTCTCGGGTGTGTTTTGGATTCCAACAGGGGGGAACCCAAAGTGCACAGGGCTCTGCTGCCACTCATCCTTCCCCCGGCCCTGCAGCTCTTGCCCATCCTCGGGGACAAGAGAACCACCTGTGACGCGATGCCCTGGTGAGCCCAGTTCCCAGAGACACCACGCCGACATGGACGACTCCTGTTTGGAGCTCCACGAGAGCAGTGGGGAGGGAAAACCGAATGCCGCTTACGGGCAGTTGGCAGAACGCGCAGTGAAGACAGACACAAGGGCGGACTCCAGTCTCTGATGTTCCAATCTTGATTTATTGGTCGAAGGGGCAGAGATCTGGGAGCCTTAACCACAAGGAGCTAGCCGCAGTGAGATCTAGCTCCAAGTGGCTCAGGAGGGACAGTGACATAGGATTTTATATGGCTGGCTGGCAGGGGTGGAGCATGGGACTGAACCAATGGGGGTACAACAGAGGTGGGTCTCAGGGCAGACAGACTTACACAATAACAAATGAATAAGCAGGGAGGCGGGGATGGGTAACTAAATAACAAAGAACATTCTGGCTAGGGAGGCAGGGCTCGGGGAAACTGACAAGGGAGAGAGAGGGATAACAGAGCAACAGGGGCAGAACTTATGTGGCAATCAAATGAGGAACAAACCAAGTAGAGAGAGAGGAGAGAAGGGGGGAATCCGGAACATACCAATCATACACAAAACCTACTGCAACACACGTGGGCCATCCTCTCTCTGGCAGAACAAACCCATAGCAGGACAATGCCCTCTGCTCTGCTCTTGGAGGTGTCTCCCCTGGGCTGCGTGGGGATTTTGGGCAGTCTGTACAAAGGCTAACAGAGACCGCAGCAGAAGCTCCAATAGAGCTGTTATAGCTCGACAGCCCTGCTTTGCAACGCACCGGGGGATTTGGTTACAAGGCAGTTGTAGCTTCAAGAAATTTAAGAGTACGGCATCAGCTTGTATGATTTTTTGAATTTTTTTTTTAATGTTTAATAAATGAAATTGCAGCGGATTTTAACGTGGAGGCTATGGTGGTAGCAGGCCTGGTGGCTTAATAAAAACTAAAATCAATCAAACAACTTGATTTTGTTGGCGAGTTTTTGCTCTGTAAGTGGAAATAAATGTTTTTGCAACCCTGATAATTTCACTCTCATTTCTCCAGGCAGTGCCAAAACACTGGGTTTATACTATTTGCTGAGTGAATTTTTTTTTCTAAATTTGTGTTTAAAGAACACTCTGTTAAAGATCATTTAATGTAACCTTTGTCACTACAGTGTCTATCAATGATGACCAAAAGCATGGAGTCCTGTGGCTTGAGAAAAGACTTTTCACCTCCCCACTCACTGTAACCTTTATTTTTCTTGAATTAACTAAGGGACATGATGAAGGCAATTAAAGCTTCAGATCACTGACTCCATGTGGTCACAATAGAGCTTATTTTTGTTGTAAGATAATGATTCACAGTGAGGGAAGGAAAAGGGATAACATTGTGAACAAAAAGATGCAAGGAAGGGATTTTAATTTGATTTTACTGGGAGCATGGTGAATAAAATTACATAAGTTATAAAAAGCTACATGGTGTTTACTCCTTGGCAGAGCAATGGGAGGTAATCAATGGCCTATACTTGGAAAAATATTTGGCTTGCCTCTACTCTCAGCCCTTCCCTGTGCTGAAAGACCCCATCCTTCAAAACCAGGTGGTTACAACACCCATTGTCATCTCATTTTAGTGCTGCATCTTGAGCTCTGTACCTTGCTGTGCTCCCACAGAATTTAGCTCCGTCCCCAAGCCTGGCTTAGTACATATGTGCTCATAGAACTTCTGACATTTGCATTCCAAAAAATCTCACTTAAAAAAGAAAGAAAAAAGAAAGAAACCAAGAAAGTGTTTCATTTTGATTATCCTGTTTTAAAAAAAAAATCTCTGTTCATTTGGGCACTCAGAGTAGATTTTAATGATAATTCAGACATCACAACAGCAACCCAAGGAGTTAATAATAAACCACGTGGGGTTTTTTCTGGTGTATTTTTTTGACAGAGGTAGAAACAGGACCTCTTTAATAGATACAACCTTATAAAATATTTTGTACTCCTGCTGGCAGTAGTCATGTTCCTTTTCTTAGGATATGTTTTTTAACTTGTAGAAGCAGCTGTTCAAAGCACGTGAAAATTAGAGGTGGTGGCATCTCCAAAGCCTGAAGGAGAAGTTCTAGAGAAGTTAAACTGAAGGAAGGCCACGTGTCCTGCGGCTGGGAGTGGAAGAAAGGTGCCAAGCAGGACCCAGAGCCCTGCAGGATGCACAGCTGGAGGGCACAACCACCCCACCAAGGGTGCTGATGAAGCCAAAGGGAGCTGAGACCCCAGCCTCTTATGTTTCTTCCATTCTTAAATGAATGATTACATCTAGCTGTGGATTCCACGGCATTACCCCCGGAGGATTTTTTTTGGACAGTCCTGATTCTTGAGGCTTTGGGGGTTTTCTGGTCCACGGAGCATAAAATCCTGAGGAGGCCAGAAAAAAAAATAGGATTTACAACCCTGCTGGAGACTTGGAAAGACCTTCTGGAATGCCTGCCCCCACACACAACTCCCAGAAGCCCAAAAGAGGAGAGTCTGGATATCCATGCCCACCTGCCAAGAAATGGGAAATTTCTAGGCTCAAGCCAGATGTGTAGCTGGAGTTTATGTGACTTCCTGTGCTCTCTCAAATCCATGGCTTTCTGCTCTGAGACAGTCCTCACAGCAGAAAAACTGAGCTCAGCACATCTGTAGACTTATTAGCTGCTTATCAGGTTGCTTTGGGGCTAAATGTTTTTAGATTTTTTAATAGAATATTGAAATTTCCACAAATGAACATTCTTTCTAATGTGAAAGTGTTCTCCCAATGCCAGCAGTCCTGAGCAGTGCAGGTGCAGCCAGTGGAGAACTGACATTTTTAAAGGACTTTTTAATGGGTCAGCTAACAAACAAACAAAACCAACCCATTTTCCTAGGTGGGCACCTCAGGGAGGATTTTGTTCTCTCCTGGAAGCAGAAAAAGATTGGTCTTGTTAAAGCCTCTTGCTGGACAGAAGGGCACGAAGGCTTTTGTGTCACCTGTGCAAACTCCCACATCATGCCCTGACCCTTTTGTTTCTGTCCAAACAAGGAATTTAATGAGCTACAAGCAGCATAAAACCTACCCAGAGGGAAAACATTTCTCATATAGCCTTGAACTCCTTTGCTCCTCCAGGAGTTTTCTGACCAAAGGGACGTGAATCCTTTACAGCAAGGTCACCCTTGGGTGCAGGGTGGCCTCAGAGGTTGGCAGAAGCCCACTAGAAACACCATCTGTGGCGTGCTCAGATTGCAGGTGTTCCTCTGAAGGTGTTGTAAAATCCCAATTTTGGATCTCTACCGTCTGGATTGCACTCCAGCTCTACCTCAGCTGCAGTTTCTCAGGGAAAATCAGCATCCTGTTTGTTATCTGCGAGGGGCTGCTGCTCTGCAGCACCCTTCAGGCCACTGCACAGCCACAGGGATGGTGAAAGCATGAGCTTCTCTTTATTAACTGAGTGATACCACATGTGGAGTTACTGGATGTTTACAGAACTGCCTGGGTGGGTTGATCAAAAGAGCTGGGCCTTTCCTTTGGTTTAATTCCTGTTAACTGACGAGAGTGAAAAAAACCCCAACAAATCAAATAAAACTAACTGAGCTGCAGCCAAACAAAAAAACCAAAAATGAGAGATGATCAAGTTGTATTGTGCTTCTACCTTGTATTTTTGAGGCTTAAAGAGGGAGATGGCTGTCCCCTTTCTTGCTATTCCCGGCCTGGAAGGAGCACTGCCTTCCTGCAGCCTGGCACAGCTGGAGCCCTGTGTCCCCTCGAGATGCCTAATGACTTGCAGATTTACTCCAAGGCAGTTAAGGGATTTACCTCCTTCCAGAAAATGCTGAGGAAACGATCATCTGATACAGAAGAAGTGGTTTCATGTAATGACATGCAAGAGGGAAATATGTCATACCCTCAGGGGCCCAAAAAAGCATCTCCCAGTCATCCAGATGGATATTCCCTGGTGCAGGATGTGCTCTTGTCCTGGACCCTGTGCTCATCAGGGAGAACCACTGGAGGCCCAAGCAACCAGAAACTTGTCCTACTGTCACAGGAACCTCTGTTTCTGCTGTAGGAGCTTAACATTTGACCTGTGCAGCTTCAGGGTTTTCCTTTTAGCATCCACATATCTTCAGGGGAAAATGTGTAGTTGAGTTTTTAAATGGGATCAGTAGCAACTACCTGCACCTGCATGCATCTGCAGTGAGTTAATAAAGAGAGCTTGCATTTAGATGTAAAAGTGTGTATTTTCCCATGCCGTAACTTGATTGTCTTCCACACAGTTACACAAGGGACAGATTTGGATAAAAGTAAATCCAGTCCAAACTTTTACTCAGGGCAAAACTTATATTGGGATTAATAGGCTACTCTGGCGTTCTGTCCTGCAGAATCAATTAAAAACAGTTATAGTTATAAAGGAAAAAAACCAAACCACCCCTGGGGTTAGTGCACCTATTTTTTTATGGCCTTTTATCATGTATAATCCTCAGCACCTGTTTAAAATGCTGTGTAATCTGAAGAGAGTGTCTTCACTGGGTGTAAATGGAGGTTCCCCTCCACAGCTGTGCATACTTAAAGCAGTGCTTAAAGCAACACAGGGCAAACGTATTTGGCTCTTTCTGATGGCCAAGCACACCAGGACTTCCTGAGGGCTGCTGTCTGCTGGCTGGCAAAAGGTAAAATAACTTCTGATATTGTCATTTTTGGTGCTCTCAAGTTCGAGGTAAACCTAGAGCTGTCTTGTGTTGGATGTTATGGGTTGGTTTGTCGCTGTCACAGGTGAAATTCTGGCTTGGAAGAGTTTTATGTAGGAGCTGGGAGGGGGTTTCTGGTGTGGCTGCTCTGCTACAGGTGACCTACAAGGCCCTGAGATAGGGAAGGAACCTATTTCTGTGGAAAGGTCAGGTATGGGTACCTGACCTTGTGATTTTGGGATGCTGCATGGGCTGGGAGCTCTGCTGTGCCTTGGCCTTGCTCTGGGGTGATACAGAGATTTCTTTGTGGCTTGAGAAGTGAAAATTGGTGGACTGAAAGCAGGAGTGATGATAGCCTTGGTTTGTGCCCCTGCTCTTGCATGTCCCTGCCCAGCTGTACAGATATGCCTTAAGATGGATGTTTGACTCTTCTCTAGGGTTAGCTAGACCCAGTGGTTTCTGCTTTTATGAAATGCATTATAAGGTGTAAGATTTATGGGTATGATGGTATTGAGTGCCTTTAAAAAAGTGATAAAGCTCTTTGTAACATTTATTGTCTGCATGGTGGAAGTAGAACTGCCTTCTTTCTTTCAATTCCAGGTTTCCTCTTGCCACCCTTTCCTGGCCAGGTGGGTACTGGGCTAACTTACCGTGAAGGTCTTTCCTAAATTAAAGATTTATGTGATGGGAGGAAGGGAAATAATTTTGTGCTTAGGGACAGGTTAGGTGTTAGAGGCATTCTCAGCTTGGAGAGGAACTGTCTCGGCTTATTTTGCATTTGGCAGGGGCCTGTAAATCCTTTGCTGAATTAGAAGTTTTCTTTATGAGCTGATATTGGTTGAGGTTTTTTTGGGGGGGTGTGAATTAGGGAAAGGGGGTGAGTGTAGTGGAAAAGAAGTGATGTCCATCGTTCCTCTAAAGCAGTGCTTTGCCCAAACCACCCCGAGAGCAGGGAGCGTTGTCTGGGCTGTGCTGCAGGCCCTGTGTGTGTGTCAGAGCTGCGAATGGCAGACAGAAATAAGTAAAGAGCCCCCTCAATTAGTGATGCTGGCAGGGAGAAGGAGCAGCTCTGTGGAGCTCAGGCACAGCAGGCGCTCTCTCTGGAGGGTGTGTGCGATAACCGCTTCACTCCTCTGTCACAGGCTCGGGGAGGATCCCTCTCCCTGTGTGCACAAGGCACCAGCGCTGCCTCCTGTCAGGACACTGAAATATGAATTGCATCCCAGGCCTGAAACTCAACCTCCCACCTCGACAAATTGTCTGTGAGCTGAACACGATTTGAGCCACTCCAGTGCAGCTTTGCTCGGCGTCACCCCTTGGTGCCCTGTTAATAGGATGTGTGAGCGTCAGACAGCCTGGCAAAAGGGTAAATACTGCAGAGCACATGGCCAGCTTGTCTCCTTGGTGGTAAATAGATGGTGAATAATTGAATAATGCTGTAATAGTGAGGAGGATCTGCCTAACATAAGGCACAGATTATGCTTCTCTCTCTCTCTGCCCCAGCTCAAATGTTTCAGAATCCTTTTTCTTTGCCATAATTGGACATAATCAGTAACACAGTCAGTGACTAAAGGCTGCCTGGTATCAATTCCCGTATTCAGCAACCACAACATCTAGATTTTGAGAGAGTTAATGTTCTCTATTAGTTGATTAGTTCAGTTAATTTGTTGTGTCCCATGGTGATTCTAAAGTAAACACAAAAGGGAACCCTTTTTCAAATATCTTCCTGCAGCTCTGTGTGTGTTATGTATGTGTGTATCTGCAAGTTATAACTGCTTGAAGGTGTTGGGAAACTGCAGTTTTCCCCGGCTTCAGAGGGAGCTTCTGCCTCGGCATATCCTAAAGAAAAGTTGTCCAAGAATATTTCCTCTGGTCCAAAGGAAAAGATTTGTTCCATGGGGCAACTCAGAAAGAGAAATGTGTGTGACTTAGGAGAATTTATCTCAATTTTCCTTCTAGATATAGCCTGTATGCCTTGCCTTGTTTTCTGAAACTGGAATGGACGTTCTTTGGGTGTGACTCCTCTTCTTCAGGACTGTGATTAATTAATATGCTTAATACAAAGCATCTTCCCCTTCTCCCCAGATGAAGCTTACACATTTCTGCTACTGTAGAGGCAAATGTGACTTCTTTAAAGTATAAACCACAGATAGACAATTAGGTGTGTATTTTCCTGTGACCTAATGGATTTGTTCTGGATTTCTGAAGTAGTTCCATCCATGTCAGACAGTGCGTGTCACTGCACAAATGCTTTTCTTGCCTTTGACAAACTGGAGATGCCGAAAAAAAGCAGAGGGTTTTTGCAGTGGCAAACTCTTTGGATGTGGGAGGTAGGAATGTATCCTGTTGACAAACAGCTTCCTAGGATAAATTTTTTTTTTTCTAATGATTCAGACTGAACTAAGGAGAGATCCTGTTGGCTTGGTACCATGCCAGCAGTTCTGCATCTTTAGAGCAAGCTGAAGCCCTCTGGTGAAGTTGCTTGGATATTTGTGATCCAGGACCATTTGATTCCCCCTTTGTCCTGGTAGGCATCAGCGACTTCCATTGGCTTCTATATTAATCTTTGCTCTTGAAAACGGGCAGAGATGGCATTTCCCTCTCTGTGACAGCTGTGAGGAGTCTCATGATGATGGGCCCAAGTGCAGAAAGGGCTTTCAGCTTGGTGGGGAACAGCAGCTTGTAACAGTGCCGTGATTAAAGTGTCAGGTTACTGCTCTTTTGTATTATATGCAGACTGCAAAAGATTAATGCAGGGTGATTTATCTTCTGTTGGATTTGCTTGACAGTGAATGAGACTGTAACCAATTTCCCTGGAGCAGGGGAGCCCAGAGTAAACCCTGAAGGTTTAGGGGGATGGACTGGACAGCCCTCTGTGCCCTTCCTTGTCTTGGAGGACTCACTTATGGAAACCTGGGGTGTTATGTGGTCACTTTAACTCTCGAGCCTTAATGTTTTGAAGACTTAAATCACCTTTTCCACAGGGTTGTCTCATAGCACCAGGTCCCAAATTTGTAATACTTCAGTTTGTCCACACTTCTGCAACTCCCCCATTGCCTGAAATTTTTTTATCACTGAAAGCTTTCTGAATGAAAATCACTTGTTTTGTTTTCTCTTTGTGGGTTTTTTTTTTTTGGTCCTTGGTCTAAAATTTGCCTTTAGTCCTATGAGGTGTGGAATGTCATGGAATTTTTGCCCTTCTGGGCACTTGCAGTCTCTAGCAGTGCTGGTGGGAAGCATCCTAAACCTGGCTGGTGAGCATATTGTGAGCACTGGTGCCAGCCTGCTGTGCCTATTTTGTACTTCTGGTTGTTAAATAGGGGTGTACAAACGCAGCTGCCGAGTGGGCAAGCACTGCTGATTGGCAACCAGAATTAGCCCAAAGGTCAGTGCTAATTACTCTGCCTTGTTTGCACGAGAGGCTTTGGAAGGTAGGGAGGAAAGTGTCTGTGGCGTTTTCTGCCAGCAAATGACTTGGCTGACAGGAGGATGTCAGTGCTCACCAGTGCTGATGGACTGCGAGTTGGTAGTCGTGCAATTAAGCAGGGTAAAGATACTGCCTCCGAGTTAACTTTCTGGGAGTAATTACTGTAGGTGTTAACACATGCCCATGAAAAGGAAGAGGATGGATTTACTAAATAAGGGAATCCAGATTATGACTGATTAGTCAGTTGTTTAAGATGACCACCTCTGCCTCCAGCCCATCCTTTCTTCCTTTTGTTTTTGCCTGTTTTCTGCCAGTTATGCCAGGGGAGGGATAGAGGGCCACATCTACACTGATTAGGCTTTGCTGATCAGGGTTCTGACTGTTTCTTATCTAATTGAACCTTGTGAGCTTTAGTGTGAAAGATTAAGGCATTTTTAAAGCCCTGCTGTACAGACATAGCCTGCAGCTCTGGTAAAGAACTGAGCAGAGCTGAAGTGGAAGCAACTGAATCTGAAACACAAGGGAGGTCTGGAGGAGCTAAAGGAAAATGTGACTTTTGGAAGATATCTGAAGGCAGGAGGCCCTTAATTAACAAGACCAGTGGCTTTGAATGATTAGGATTCTGCATGTCAAATTTCCATGACCAGAATTTCAGTGGGGGCAAGGAAACTGGGCAGTGGAAACAAAATCCCTTAGGAGTGTCTGTTGATTACCTAAAGGTGAAGTCGATCAGGACCAATTTTAGGATGTAAAAACATTACTTCAGATGAAAGCTTTTATTCAATAACATTGGTAGCATGATGAGGCTTGGCTCCAGCAATTAAAATATTGCCGGAGATACGTCCTAGGACATGCCAGGTCTGGTCTGTGTCTGTGACTCTGGGAAACACTACTGAGCTTTTGCTCTTGAAGAGCCAGCATTTCCTTTGGTGTGAGTTGGGCAAATTCAGTAATTTAAATCTATATGGTCTTTTCATTTTCCCTGAATAAATCAAAGTAAAAAATAGCAGTAGCTCCTTGAATTTGTCAGCTGAACTGACATATTTTTTTCAGCTCTGTCCCTCACTTTTCTCTATCATTGTTACGTATTTAAACTAGATGCACAAGGCTTCAAACTGATGCCTTATCAGTTTGACCTGGGACAGTGGCTAGACAAAATGAGAGGAATAAAGTAGGTATTTATGGCAAGGCCTTCCAAGGCCACAGCCTGGCAATGCCAGAGCCTGGCTGCAGCCCTGCCAGGATGGGCCTCGAGATGGACACAGAAAAGGGGCCTGGGCACGGGGTTTCACACTTGGAGAAGTTCTGCTCCATTTGCATTTTGAGGTTAACTGCCCAATTAATCACTTGGAATGATGAAATTCCATCCTTCTTGCTTGCCCTCCTCTTTATTATGTTGTTGGTGCTTTTGGGGCTGAGGTTGAGAACGATTGTCCTTGAATCTTGGGCTGGAGAGAATTGTTGTGTCTGACTGCCCTGTGAGGAAAACTTAGTAACACTTCATATGAAGCTAAGAGCTACACACTAAAGCAGAACAGAAAAAAAAACTTAAGGCATAAAAACAGCCTGCCTACCTAGTTACTGAGTTACAGTGACTTAAATTTCTGTAGAAGCCAAGTGCCTGAACTCTCCTGTCACTGAGTGACAGACAAGTGTGAGTCCTTCACGCTCCTTTGAACTTCACCAGCTTTGTGCTTGTCCTGTGCACGGAACACCAAGTCTAAAACACACCCAAAACCCTCTCACAGAGTGAAGCAGTGGTGTAGCCTTATGTAAATCAGAGCTTCAACTTTCCCTTTGTATAACAGAGAAATAGTCAGAGACGAAGGGCTGTGTGTCATCCTCAGAGACAGAACCATTTATCATGCATTAGAACCCTGTGTGTGGCCAAAGGCAATGCTCAGTGCAGGGTGATAAAAACGACTCCTTGCTGTTCTCCTGTAGGCCCATGGGTTGGGATTGCTCTGTGGATTTTTATCCCCTCCTTCTGGGTGTGATGGGGCAGGTGTTGCATCTCCTCTGGAGATGTTTTGGGGTCCTGCTGTGGCAGCACATGAGAAGGGTTTGCTGCACCTTTTTTCTGGCAGTAGCACTGTCCCATCTCACCAAACCAAAGAAAAACAAAGCTATACCACTTGCTTCCTTGCAGGAAGTCTCAAGGCCAATTTAAATCCTATTTCGATGCCTGAATAAGCCTTCTTCTCAGAGGAGGGAGACAAAAGTTTTTGTCCCCTGCAAACCATCCTTTGCTTGGTTGCATAAACTTTGTTGAATATTTTGTGCCATAGTTGTGGTTATGAGACATACTTGTGTTTAGAAATTGAATTCATACAGGGTTTGAATTGCAGGGCAATGGGGTGATCTGAGTGAGTAATTCAAAGTAAAAAAATCATCAGATGGTAGAGGGTAAATAATGGAAGTCTTGAGACTTAAGCTTAGAGCTGGGCAAGAAGTAGGAGGGCAGAGTTATTGTCACCAGACTGTGATGATAAATTATGAATAAATAAAATGGCAGAAAGAGGAGGCTGAGGACAAGTCTTGAAAGAAGCAGTAGGGTTAGAGGGGACTACCTTGATAGAGTTAAGGAATTTTACACCCCTAGTTTACATAGCATTTCTGACTTTGACTCTACTAAGGCTTGCTAAAAACTTCCAAACATCCCCTGTTTAGGCTTTTATGTTTGATTTTCTGATAAACATAAAGGTGAACGAGAGAAATTTACAGCAAGAGATAATTTCCAGATGGAAAAGCTTCCTAGTTCAACTGCCTGAGAGGCCTGTGAGGTTTTAGTTCAAGTCCCTTCATAAACTAAAAGGTGCTGCTTAAGGTATGCTTATTTTCATATTTGATTAGTAAGCACACTAAAAATGCAGTAAAGAGCAGGACTCTGCAGGGAGGCCATTTCTCTCCACGCTGTGCTATCATTTGTCACTCAGTGCTGTTAAATTAAAAGCAGCATGGCTGCAGCAAAGCTGTTACCTACAGCCACTTAAAGGCCAGCAGCTTCAATTTCGAAATGTTTTACATTTCTGTGAGTCTCAGTAACACATCTTCATCCATGACTGCTCAGCTTTTTATTGACTCTGAATGAAGGAGGAATGTGAAACCATTTTTGCTCTGTGCCTTGAAGTGTTCCCAGGAAAAGGGAACGTGCCAGCATGTCAGGTTTGGGTCTGGTTTTTTGGGGTTTGTGGGGATTTAAGTTTTCTTTTTCTTTGGAGTAGAAGTGGGGATGTAATAGTGTATGGAGTAACCAGGAACCTGTTCCCTGGTGGAAATGTGATGCTGGAAGCAGCCTGAAGTGTCTGCTACAGCTGCTTGTAATATCATGAAACCACTTTGATTTCTTTGCCTCTGTAAATGTAGTGACACCTTTGATTACTTGAATTAATAAAATTAGGGTGCTGGTAGGGACAAAAAAAAAACTTCATTAAAGGGAGCTATATAGAAAGATGGTATCCCTGTTTATCACAGCTTTTCTATTTCTTGTGTTATGTAATAAATCTTCATTAATTCTAAACAGTAGTAGGTGATGGTATCTGTGTTTGGGATGTTGTCTGCCCAAAATCTTGGTTGCCTGTATTTAACATGGGCTAGAGAAGGGACGAAAGATATAAATCCAGCTGGTTTACCTTTTCCTATTCTTCCATATGTCCTTGGTGTCTCATAGTTCCCTCTGAACAACCACAACAGCCAACAGAATAATTCTTGATTGAGCAGAAACAATTGCATTTGAAATGTCTCATGGCATGGGCTATTTTAATGTGCCACAATGAAACTTATGGAGAGTTCATTGCACTGGCAGCTGAGGGTACGATGAAGAAACATTTTATGTTTGTATATTTAGGGACAGAAAGCCATTTGCAGACTCATGACTTAAAAGAGCTCAGATCCCTGCACAAGGAGATTTCCCAGAGCTTTACACTTCCAGGGACTGGGAGGCCTCGCAAGGTAAACAATTCTCATCAATTTTCAGTCCAAATTATGTTGATACCAACAGGTATAAAACTCAGCTGAGGAAAGAATAATCCATTTGGCCTTCAGATGATTGTGCAGTGATGCATAACTTTTCTTTTAAGAGCAAATAAGCCTTCAAGGTAAGGGATACTGGCAATGTTTTTGCTGGTGAAATTGGGGAAAGTAGAAAGAGGATAAAATCTCAGACATAGTTTGATAGAAACAGTTGTTCAGCCCAATGTTCTGATACAAGACTTTATTATTTTTGTTCTTGAGGTGTATTCTGTGAGACTAAGAAAGATGCTCTTGATCTAAAGAAAACCCCAAAAAACTCATATTAAAGCAATGATCTGGGGATGGATGAGAATTACTTTATCTAAACACTAAAGGAGTGCCTGAGAGCTGCTATTGCATTCAGCTTAGAGACCTTGCAGGTTTGCTCTGTAAAGAAAAGTTCTTTGCTGTTTCTCCTGTGCTTTGCTCAGTTTGAAGGATGATCCAGCTGATCCCTGAATCTGGCCATTGGTTGTTTGCAGTGAGAACTGATCCTGGGGGAGGAGAAACACCTGGGGACAGTAAAGGACTTTAGGAATTTAGACAGAAGGCTAAACATTGATGTTTACCTCTCCCCCACCAGGAATACGTGTCTGAAGGAGGCTGTTGCCATCCTGTACCACTGATTTTATCCTTACTGAAATATTAGGAAAACAGCATCTATCCTGACACAGAAAGGGGAGCTTGAGGGTAAAAATGCCAATTTGTATTTGCACATGGAAGAAAGTGTAATATAATTGAGAAAACTGGTTCAGCATAACCTCAGCCACCTTCTAACTACATTACTCTCAATTAAGAAGAACTTGTGCATTGCAAAATAGTAAAAATGAAAATCAGTCAAAGGCTACTTTGATTTTTTTTTGGCTGTTTGTTTATTTGTGTTGGGTTTTTTTTTATTGGTTGGGGGTTTTTTTTAAGAAAGTGAAATGTCAGTGATGTGGAAACAAGTTATTGATACAAAACTTGGGAAAATAAAAGGGCTTCTTGGGCCCTCCTTGCCGTGAAAGGGATCTCCCCACTGCAGCCCCAGGAGTTCCAACCTGAGAGCAGAGCCTCTCCAAGGTGACAAAGGAACTGAATCTCCTTTAAAACAGGCATTGCATGGTCCAAAGTCTGTGTGTTTAAAGGAGGGGGAGAAGAGAAGACCCCTGCTTTGAGAGCGAATTCATGTTGTTTTCATAAACCACTGGGCTGACAAATTTGAAATGGTTGCAGAGATTCCTGAATTGCCTTTAAATTGGAATTTAATGTCACTATGTTCAAAACAAACAGCTTCCTTCTTTTTTTTTTTTCTTTTGTTTTCCCCAACCTCAGAGTTTGATTTCCTGAATGTTTTTTATATCAGCTCGAGCTGTTGTGCTTTTGGCTTCACTGCCCCTGGGGCTGCAGAAATCTCGCTCACGAAGCCCTGAGTACTGTGTTGGGTTAGAGTTGTTCTCTGCTGCCTCAGACTTTGTGACAAAACAGGAAAAGCCATTGAAAACAACCCTAAACCCACAAAAAACCCCCAGAAAACCCTAATGGAAAGTTTTCTCCTTTTGTGAGTAGTGCTGTCTGTAAATCAATACAAGAAGTTCAGAAGCCAAAATTAGTTGAGGGTTGAGGAGGACTGTGGAAGGAGCCTCACTAAGCCACTTTTGGCTTGGTCACATCACCTTCCCCCGGCACCAAGGAAACCACCTGAAAAATCTTTTTCAGTGCTTCTTCCTTCTGTGAGATTTATTTTTGCTGACCTGTGTCCTATTGTATCATTCAGGCTAAAGCTACACCACTCACTAATGTTTTAAAGTGTATTCAAGCCTCTAATTATCTCAAAAAAAGGAGATATTTAGCTTGTTATCCTGTTTCAAAATTCTAATGGAATGGCACTGCTGCTATTGTGATATATTCCATATTAAGAGGAAAAGTGAATTTCTGAGACGTGAAAAATGTAGTGTCCTGTCACCCTTTGCAGGGCAAGCATCTGATGTTAACACATCTTTGATGGAGAAACCAAAGGGGGGGGAAAAAAAATGGTTTTATCTTGCTCTGCAGTGATGTAAGTGCTTTTACTTCCTTTCAGCTTGAGTGTTAAACCCTACAATATTCAGGAAAAAAACCCAAACACCCAATGAAACCCCCCGCAAAAAGCCCTAGAAAACCCAGCCCTAAACCACATCAGTAAAAATAATTATTAGTGAACTTCCATATAAAATATATATATATATATATACTCTTGAGATAATGGACAGGGAGTCTAAATTTTATTTGCTACTAAAAATTTGTGCCCTTGCAATTAATTCAAATACCTGTATCCCATTTTTGAAACCTCTTCCAAGGCCTATTAGAGCAATGCCCTTATAACAGGCACACTGCAACTTAAAACTGCTTTTTTATGTACTGGGGAGAGGCAAAAGAGGCAGAGAGAGGGATAATAATCCTGCTGTTACAAAAACAGGTGTGGTGGGAATGTATGTGTTTAATCCTAGAGGAGTGCAGCTCTTTTGTGATGCTTTAGGTTTTGGGAAAATGGAACTAAATCCAAATGGCAACATTTTGGGTTATGTGATGAAAAACACAAAGCAGCGATTAAGAATAGTGAATATTCACAATATTGCTGCCCTCAGAATAGCTCCAGGCAGTTATTAAATAGCAGATCTTCTTTCTCAAGGTAAAAAATATTGGGTTGTTTTCATCTGTGTGATAATACTGTAAGTAATGGACTTTAGCTTACACAACTTCAGTGTTTAATGCAACATTTTCATTAAGTTCAATAAAATGTGTTTGTGTCCTGTGTGTGACTGACAGCATTTAGACAGATAAACAAAGAAACCTCACATTGTCACATCCCCACATCACATTCAGGTGGGGATGCTGCAAGAGCCTTAATAATTAGATCCAACATCCAGAGGCCCCACTGCACCTTGAAAGGATATTGCAGCAACATATGAATTTTGTGTCCTGTTGATGTGCAGTCACACTTGAGTTCTTTGGGAACAGAGTGGGAAGTGTTTCAATCTCTGCCAAGCCAAAACCAACAGAAAAGATCATGATGTCCTATGATCTATCTACAGTGACTTCTTCCAGGCATCATTTTGGTGTCACTCACCTGGAAAAGGCTATGCCAGCATTCAGTCTTTCCCGAGCACCAGGTCTTGATCCAAATGCTGGGAAGCTGGAGCTCCACTGACTGCAGCAGGAGTCTGTGACCAAACCAGTCAGCTATCAGCAATCTCCTCCTGATGAGTTCACAACTGCTTTAATTGTGCATTTTTAGAGACATATGTTCGATAAATGTAGAACTTTCTAAAATAAACGAGCTTTTTGATCGGGTTACACATCAGCATAATGCAAATACAACCCCTGAAAGAGCAGCATTTAAACATTTCAGTTTTGAAGGATGATAGTGTGTAAGTACCCTCCCTGAAGATTTTTTTTTTTGCCCCATGATTAATTCTTTCATTTTCTTTAATCTGTTGCCATGTGCAGCAAAAAGACAAATTGTGTTTACATTACCTTGGTCCTTCCCTTCATTTCCAAAACAACTGCTTTTATGCACTTCATGCAGCTCAAATCAGGCCTAATTACCAAGCCCTACATCTGCTTTCAATCTGTGGGCTTGCACACAAGGTTGCTCTTGTTTTGAGGATTGCACAGTGGTTTCACTTGTTTGTATATGTTTTGCTTTAGAAATGTATATCTATGAACATCCATGAGGACAACAACATCCTAATATTTGACATCCATCATACAACAGTGAGGGAGGATTTAGATTTGGGTGCTTTGCTTTCTCCTCAGGACAGGCACAATGCTCTAGATTAACCAAATTTACTGAATCCGTATTGGGGATCATTATTATCCTCTTTTTGTTCCATTCCCATCAGCTGTCTGTGGTTGACAAGCTTCTTAAAGACCTTAATAAAAGCTTTCATCTCCACCCTTTGGACTGGTTCCCTCCACGATGCAAAAAGTTTTGCTGAAATCTAAGGTACCATCTAATGGGCATAGGGAGGAAAGAGATCCATTCTGCTTTGTGTGTTGCATTCCTCTCATTTTTCCTTGAAATTGTCAGGTATGAAACAGTAGAAAGCTGATTCTGAGAATTTCTATATTAAATTTTAGAGTAGGTGGATGGCAGAATTAGCTTTAAAAGGAAACAGTTACTTAGAAGGCCATTCTTTCTACAAGCAACAGCGTGTGGGTCTGTGATAAGTTCACTTTGTGCATGAGAACAAATATAAAATTTATTTGATAGGAAATCAGGGTTATGTGATCTACCTCATAGAGTAGGCAGTGGTGGGAAAGCCCAGGAAAATCCCAACGATAAGAACCAACAAAATCTCAGATTTCACATAAGATTCAGACCATGGTATGGAACTACTGCTGGTTTTTCATAAACTATTTTCTTTGTTGGGGCACCAAAAATGATGTGGGATGAATCTGGGTTGAAATACTTTATCTTGTCTCCTACACGCAGAGGAGAAAGGAGCAAGCAGTAAGTCCAAGGTGAGATTTCTGCCATAAAATACTGTGAAGGTTTTGTGTGCTGCCAATACCCAGACCAGTTGTATGCCAAATGAAATATGTGTACATTGCATACAGGTGCACCCTCAAACCCTAAATGAGCCACCACTTATGTGTTGAATGTTCTAATATTATTTTCTCTTCATCCTTGAAGGTGTGAAGCCATTTAGGGCATTTGGCTATTGCTTTTGATCTCATTTGATTCTTTGAAGAATTTGTTAACAACAGTGCCAGGGTTCTTTCACCTTAGTGAGCCATTTGTGGGTTTTTTTAATGCATGTAATTATTGATATTATTATAACAGAGTGTATCTGCTGTAGAATAGATCTCCTATATCTGTTTTATGTTATGGGGTATCTTTCACTGGGTAGTAAGACTGAATAAAATTGAGAAGGCTCCTTTGCTCCACGTAAATTACTCTCTGTCTTAATGTCACATTCTTCATTTCCTTCATTTCCTCAATGACTTAATAAGTACTTAAATTAAACAAGAAAGGCCTTCTAACAGAGAGGTGAGGAAACCCAGAGTTAAAGCTGCTACTCTGCTCTTAATTCACCCAGTGCTGCATAGGCACTCTATTAAGAAAGCCACAGAACAGCAGGTGAGCTTTTATCTCCTGTTTCTGCAATGTATATTCCATATGTGCTGCACAGGTCACTGCACGTGCTGTGTGTGATCACCCACTGCTCCAGACCCCTGCTGCACCAGGGCACAGCCAGATGATGTAAGGGGATGAGGAATGACTGCCTGATTAATAGATTCCTGTTTGGCTTGATGAGCTCTCTGCTCACAGCACATTCTTTTAGTGGAATGGGACCCAAAACCATCTTTTCCCCCACCCTGCTCTGTAACCTCCTGTTCTTTTACTCCTTAACTTGTGTAATGTCTGGAACCTCTTGTTGTGGTCTTCAGCTTATTAGAAACAGAGGCCCTTTCCTCAAGTGATAAAAGCTCAGGAGCCTCTTTTGGTTTCCCAAATTACTCTTGTGACTGAAAAAATGAGTCCTGGGGTGTGCCAGCTTTCATGTTGCATAATGTCCCTGCAATGACACGGGCAGGGAATGTCCAGAGCTGCCTCACTTCTCCTCTTACCAAGTGCCACAGCATTTTACACTCTGGGTGAAGCTAATGCTTTCCATGCAATACCTTCTGGAAGTCATTACACACCCAATGCTTAGTTGTCAATTAATGTAATCCATTCTGAGGGAGCTGGGCAGGATATAGGGCCTTAATCATCAGTAGTGCTTTCTTAACGCTCTTATTTAGACCACGATAATTTTATGGGAGACTGTTTTAGTCTGACTCTGCAGCCTTGACTCCCCACGAGCCTGGACCAACCAGGAAGAGCTGACCAAGTGTGTTCTCTCTCCTGCTGCTCCATCCCTAGGCTGTAAAATGCCACGAGGGAAGGCTGGCTCCCTGCTGCCTGCAGGGGACCAGCAAAGCTGTTCAGCATCTGTGCTGTTCCTTGTTGCTCATTCCGAAGTCCCTGAGCGTGTCTCCTGAGACAGCAAAAGAGAAGGGGAGAGAGGAGGGTGGGGTCAGAGTGATTCCTCTGGCTGCACACTTCGGCAACTGGCTGTGAAATCCGTGTAGACGCACGCTGCAAGCTGCAGCTACCCCCGTGCTGGAAATGCCCTGATCAAAGGGGCTCTGTCAGTATCTGATTAAGAGCCATGTAAGAGTACTGAAGACATTTCCTTCTGGCTAACAGCTCTGATTACAGGGGGCTCCTGGAGTGAATTTCCCTGCTAGCAGACAGCCTTGTCTCCAGGCTCCACCTGACGCTATAGGGTTTCTCAATGCCGTGGCTTCCTGTTGTTGAAGGCTACTATTCATTCACAGCTTGTAAATCAGTGGCTTGTAAATCAATGGATGAAAAAAACTACTGTTGGAGAAATGTTCCTCAGCAAATTCCTCTCCCTCCCCCAGATATTGGTTTTCCCAGGGCGTACAGCCCATGATCATGGAAAAATATTTTAAAATTCAACATCTGTAACTAATGATAGAGGTGGAAATGAAGGGCCATACCTTCTTCATTACCTAGAAAATTTGCTGTAACTACTTTAATGTGAATTTCTTATTTTGTTTTATTTTTATTTAGGATTTAGGGTTTATTTTATAGCAGAGCCAAATTAACGTTTTTATTGCTAACGAGCAGTAGACTCTCATCTTTACAGTAACCTCCAGAAAGGCTGAAAGCTTAACGTAAGGAAGAGGCAGAGGAGAGATTTGGGGTTGCTTAGCACTGATTTTTCCTGCGAAAATGATTGAAACAGTGTTAAGGAGCTCTATGCTGATGAATACATCCAGGTGAGCACCAGCAGCTGCTACTCCTGCAAAGAGCACAATCCATCCCGTGAGCACTTCTCTCAGGGGCTGGGGAGCTCCAGGAAGCAATGAGAATTAGAGCACAGCCTTTGGTAGCCAAGCCTCAAGAAACACCCACCCTTAGAAACAGAGCAGGCTCAAAGTGAGTGCCTGCCAGACGTGCTGCTTATCTGGTGTAACGCTGAGAAATGTGCTGTGTGTGTGATTTTTGGCTTTGGCTCCTTTCTGTGTCAGCAGGCACCGTTGCCTGCTGGCCTGTGGAGCTCAGGGTGTGCCCGCAGGGATGTTACTGGGACAGATTTGTAGTGGTCTCAGTATTTAATCCCAACTGGTACCTACAAAGCTGAATTTAGGGCCTCCCTGCCCCTCAGCTCAATGTGCTCCTGCCCTTGCCCCAACCAAAGCTGCTCCCATGGAGAAGAGCCTGGATCTCTGTGCTGTGCTCACCTCACAATCCTGAATAAACTCCCAGCTTCCCTCTGCTTTTTAGCCAGAATGGTCTATTCAAGCCACAAAAAAAGAAGTAATTTTCAATCTAAGCTCATTTTTAACATGTACCAGATGGGATTTTGTTTTTTGGTTTTTTTTTTTTT
>WEKY01042856.1:5845-53916 GCA_013390045.1 Picathartes gymnocephalus
GCTACAACCTGACATTAAGTTGTACTCTTTACTTCAGAACATAACAAATTTCTATTTAAAAATATCTTCAGGGGCCAAGTATGAGAATGTTGGTGTACATCTTCCACTTCTATGATTCAAAAGCATTTTATGCCCTCTGGTGACCATTTAGAGGTCTATTTTGCAAGAGTGGCTGCAACATTTTGGGTATCAGTACTGTTGATAAGATTTTCTAGTCATAGCTTGGGTTAAATATTTATTTATAATAGTTTATTTAAAAAATGATAAAAACCCTAAAACAGAAGTGGGGCTAACAGTCTATACACTCTTTTGTCCACTAGATTCTTAGGTATGTGTCAGATTTTCATCCGAGTAGTCCTGGTTTTCCCAATTCTATTTTGATCTTGTAATCAAAGCATGTTGAACTGATCATATGAGGTAAAATTGGGAAAGAATTATTTAGTGAGCTTTCTAATATGACCCCTCAACAAAAAAAGAAGTTTTTCAAAGTACAAAAATTGTGCCAAAATAAAAGCACTTCTTATGTTACAAGAAGTAAGACAATTTCCATACCAAAGATCATTACATATCTCCTTCTTTTTATGTATCAAATGTAGAAAAAGATAATTGGTCTGTAGCACATGCAAATCTTGTCCTACTGTGCCTCATGCTTGCAGATCTCACTAGAACCAATGTGCAACTGCACTTGAAAGGGAATCATTGCCCATTTCAAACAGTATGCAGAAAGAGAGCAGCAAACCCAATCCTCTGTGGCATATAGATGGGCATGTGCATAAAAGAGTGACAAAATTACTAACTTAATATAAAAGTTCGTAAATTTTGAGATATTATAAATATGCACAAAACAGCTAGAACTTAGCTGGATAGCTGGAGTTGTCATCAATACTTTTGCAAAAGTTGTCATTTAGTAATAAGAACATACTTATTCATTTCATACAAAAATAATGAAAAGGAGTATTTCACGTTGTCTTACCACACTGAGGCACTGATCCAGTGCTGCAGAGGGAAACCATCACAAACTGGTCTTTCCCACTGAGATAGTCTTTTGCCATCCAAATACTACCCTAAAGTAGGAGAAGGAGTGATATGTCGGTCCCTACCCACAATACCATGACTTTTCTACCATTGCAGTGGTGTATTTTTACTGGCAGTAGCCCAGATTAGCAGTCTGATCTGTCTCTCCGTGGGCAATTCAAAGCCCCGTGAGGTCAGCTGAATGGCTCTTGCTGGTTTTGTTAGGTTTTGGATCACGCCCTAAAGGAAAGTGGTCTGACATATTAAGACTAAGAGAAAACCAACAAAGCAGGCAATATCTGCTCCCCAGTCTGCCATGGATATGCTGTTGCCTTCTGGGCAAGTTTCTCAATTTGAAAAAGTGTCAGACTGTTTAGTTCTGATCATAGTAGTTACTTCAGCTAGTAAAATGTTTGGACAATTAATTAATGTTTGTAGAAAGTTTTAAAGTGAGTTAAAGATGTTAGAAAGTGCACAGAATTTTAGTATTGTTAGCAGGTCTATTTTTAATAAATCCCCCTTGATCAGAATTCATTATCTCTCTGAGATTTCATCCAAGGCTTTTTAGTCAACACTTTCTCCTGCAATCCATATTAATTAGCAATATTGGTCTGTTGGCTCTACGGTATTTACCACTTTTCCCTCTGGTTTCAGAGCACTGTAATTAAAGCATTCCTAAGAGAACTGGTTAATGAATTGACCTGAAATGCCTTATTATAGATTCTACTCAAAACTTTCTTTTAAAATGTACTATAAAGTTTTGTAGAGTTTAGCTGAAAATCCACTGGAGCTTGGAGCATGATTCCCACTCCCCAAAAGACAAAAGGAAGCACAAAACATAAAATCCAAATTTCTTTCTACCTGTGTTTGTAAATCAATCTCAGAAAGTGCAGAATTACAAAGGATGGCTCATATTAGAGTGGCTTTTGCATATGCAAAAGATTAGTTTCTAATCCTACTATAAGAGCAAAGAAAATATATTTCTACTCTCATGTGAAGTTCCAGTGATTTAATTAAAGTTCTCATTATGGAATTAACATATCATTCCTTTTTTATTTACATCATCATTTGTGATCTTACTTACCCTCACCCTTATCTGCTGATTGTATACAAGCAACACAAACATGAAATTTTTTTAGAAGCAACTTTATTTTTCTTGTTATCACCAAGACTCTGTTATTTTTAAGAACTAGAACTCTGGGTGTTTCAGGGAAAAGAAAACATAAAAATCCTGCCAGAAATCATCTTCCAGACTTACACACAATTTGTAATGCAAGCAGCTTGGTTGTACTTTTTCCTTCTGACAATTGTCCAATTAAAATTAATAAACACCATTCTTTTCAATACTTTTTCATATGCTGGATTGTCCTTATAGGATAAGGAGAGAAGCAAATAAATGTTTATGGAATTGCAATGATGGAAAAGATCAAGAGTCATTCATGGATAGATTTGGAGAGGGGTGAAAAGGGTGTTATTATATTAAGTGGAAGTACATTCTCATTATGCCTTGGGCAAAGAGATAAGAGAAAATTAAACTGAACATGGGAACACACAGTGTCTGCAGATTTATTTTATGTACTTATATGTTAAAGTTTGAATTAGTTATCAATGCCAATTTTTGATAGTATTGGGACTGGTGTTTAACAACTTTGTCACAGACAGTGAGATCAAGCGCACCCTCAGCAGGTTTGCTGATGACACCAAGCTGTGCAGTGTGGGTGACACTCTGGAGGGAAGGGATGCCATCCTGGGTGGGCTGGAGAGGTGGGCACATGCAAACCTCATGAAGCTCAACAAGGCCAAGTGCGAGGTCCTGAACCTGGACTGGGGCAATCCCAAGCACACAATACAGGCTGAGTGAAGAGTGGTTTCAGGACAGCCCTGGGGAGAAAGCCTTGGGGGTGTTGCTTGACGAGAAGCTGAACATGACCCAGCAGCATGTGCTCGCAACCCAGAAAGCCAAACAAGTCCTGGGCTGCATCAAGAGGCTGAGCAGGTCGAGAGAGGTGATTCCTCCACTCTACTCTGGCTTTTTGAGACCCCACCTGCAGTATTATGTCCAGCTCTGGGGCTCCCAACCTAAGAGGGATGTGTTGGAACGCATCCAGAGGAGGCCCTAAGGATATTCAGAGGGGTGAAGCACCTCTTTCAACAAGAGGGTTGGGGCTGCTCAGCCTGGAGAAGAGAATGCTCAGGGGAGAGTTTGTAGCACCTTCCAGTAGCTACAGGAGGCTCACTAGAAGGCTAAAGGGGGAATTTTATCACGGGCTGTAGCGACAGGACAAGGGGTAATGGATTTAAACTGGAAGAGGGTAGGCTTATATGAGATAGAGGGAGGAAACTCTTTACTGTGGTGGCAGTGAAACAGGGTGCCCAGAGAAGTGAATATCCCATCCCTGGAAGTGTTCAAGGCCAGGTTGGATGAGTCACTGAGCAACCTGGTCTCTTCTGTCTTTGTCCATGGCCAGGGATTTGGAACCAGGTGATCCTGCAGGTCCCTTCCAACCCAGACTGTTCTTTGAGATCCAAATATAATTTTAAATATTATTCCTTTGGACTATGCTCTGGAGAGGATCAATTTTCATTTAATTATGTAGCTATTAAATTGAATAACTATGTGATAAAATTCATATATTGCTAGCTAATACATTGCTTTGGTGCTAATAACAGATTCTATGAAAAACCTGCAACTTTATTAAAAACTGACAGATAATTGAAGATGACTTCTTTATGCAATAATCTGAAAATACCATATAAATTTATGGTATTCTACTGAAGTGGTATCATTTTTGTATAAAAAGAAAAATTCTACAACAGTAGCCAAGAATTGGAAGGTGTCCAAAAGTGTATAATTTTTCTTAAGCATTATTATGAAGAAAATCTGAAGCTTCCATTCTCTCTGGGTTACTGTTAAAATGTAAGGACATTTTTTTGAATTATCCTAAGTCAATGAATTGAAAAAACTGGACACAGATGTCAGAAAGATGAACGAGAAGGAGGTATCTTGTGAAGTATCTATCCTGCATCACATCCAGAGCTGAAAACAATGGCATATTTTTCCTCCCTTGAATCCACCCATCAACTTGTTCCACATTTATATAGCTCAGTCCTCTAAGTTTGATATTGAATGTTCTTCACTGAATCCAACAGAGTTTAAACCTTTCTTGAATCACAGGAATAACTCAACAGAGTAAACTGACTTCAACTTGGAGTTTGGCAGTGCAATTTTAGTGAGGTGGAGTTTTGTATTCCTTGATTTCAATAAGAAAGACCCATATGCTTATAGTTAGATACAAATTTATTATGGTTGTGAAAGTCACAGATTTGTGTGAAGGCCTGAAGACAGCATTACATGATTAATCCTGCTCTGCTACATAACCTGTTTCATATCTGGGCCCAGAATCTCATACTGAACTAAATTGTATGTCCCAGAAAAGCATGGAATGGTGACTGTGAGCAGAAGTGCTAAGACCATAAACCCCACATATTAGACAATTTCTTACTTAAGATATACTTTCTCTATAGCTGGCACTCATTTCCCAGGATGGGTTTTAAAACATGTAGAAATTAATCTCTTCATTGAAAAAAAAAAAAAGGGCTACCTGGAAATGGAAAAATGGAATAGGCATAATAGTAGAGGAATATTTGAGATATCAGGGTTCAAGAAAAGATTTCTTATTTACCTATGCCTTCTCACTACTTTCCTAATAGCCCTAAGGTTTTGTTCTCTAAGCTCCAAAGATTAGTAACTTGGTTTTAAGACATAGCAAAAAAAGGCCCCAAAGCTAGGCATCAGTTATCAGATTAAATTTATTGTCAGTTTTGGCTTACCATAATCTTTTTCATGCTACTGAGCAAGAGCTCAGTGTGAATATCCACGGTTTTACACCAGCAGTGGTGAAGTAACCAAGTGTGGTATTCATTAAGTCATCTTCAGAGTTGATGTTTTCCACATCTGTGCATTAAAGGTATTTGGTTTTACAATGTGGTAATTCATTTTCTTCAAGCTAAATGGTGATAAACTTTGCAATATTTTTGATCTGTTGAACAAAAACAGGGCCATATACTTCAAGTTCATGAAAGAAGCTACAAAAGGAACTTAAATAATTTAGAATGAAAATAGTTAAATGATGCTGTGACTAGTTTTTTCTGTCTCCTCCCTTGGGAAACTTTTCTAAAAATAACAATTCAGATGGGGAAGCTCTGAAATTCAGGATGCAGGAAGAATTATTTCAATTGCATGTTGGAATATTCACTCTATGGCATTGTTAAATATTTCTCAATTTATTAATTGGAATGACCCCAAGAAATAGAACCAGTGACTCCTGAATTTTCCAGAGAATGAATCTTTTCATTTTAACTAATGGTAAGTTACCCCTAGAAAATTGAGTTTGTGTTCATAATGAAGTTATGAAATCTACTGCTGAATTCATTAAATTGGAGCAACTTTTATTTCATTATAGTAACAAACACAGCAAATTAATTTTCTCAACAAGGCATCAGTATGTGTTTTTAATAGAGAACACTATTATGTGTGAACAATTAAAATAATTTACATTTGGAGAACATTGATTATGAATGATGTTATTATCCCATTAATACAGCAAAACCAATCAAAACTGAATGTTAAAGAGTTGAAATTGTGCATTTAAACTAATAAGCAAATTACATGCAGATGTAGACAGGAGTCTGGAACTTTGGTATGAAATGTTAGCTGTGACTTGCACATATGATTAGTAAATTTGCACTGTCCCTTAAGGTCTAATTAAACACCACACATTGTTAACACAGAAAGCTCCATGCACATAATTACCCATTGTGGGCTTGCTTATCTATTTAAAATATTACTTTCATTGTATTTAATTATGTGTGAAAAATGATGAGCGTCACTTTATCTGTGTAATCTTATCAAATAATCACCCTGCCTATCAAGAAATGCCAACATTTTAATTTTTTATGAAGGAACACAACTCGAGGATATAAAATTACAATTTTCAGGAAACCATGGTCTTTTACACGTTGTTTTGATTTGTGTGTGTGTATGTGTGTGTGGTTTTTTCCAGCAATATCCTTTTGGATAAATGAATAGCTGTATGCCTTTGGATCTTTTGTTTTTATTGAAATAGGAAGTTAAAATCAGGCAATCCTACAAAGTAATATGGACACTCTGCAGTCAAGAAAGGGCAGGTCTTCATACAAATAGGGTTCTTGCTTCCTATCACTTTCACATTCATAAAGTTGTTGTACTTCAGACTCAGTATGACTGGGGTTAAAAAAATTTGCTGTCATCTGCAGGTAGCAAAAAGCTCCATAAAATTATGCATTGATCCAGTAAAATTTCTAATATTGTCCTTGAGGACTTACCTTGCCGGGAGGTTTTCAGCATAGGCTTGCAACAAGACATAGTGAAAAAAAAAAACCAAAAACCAAAGCAATAATAATTCTGCTTAATAAAAATTGTTTACACTGGCATTTATGAAAATAACCTTCACAACCTTGATGGATAAATCCACAGAAAGGCTGCAGCTCTGTCACCTGATGCTCCCAAGGGAATTTAGGTCTCATCACAGTATCACAGGAAAATGGGGCTGGAAACAAACCTTTGGAGGTCATCTTGTCCACTGCTTTGCCTGAAGGCAGGATCAATGATTCCTGACAGATGTTTGTCTGACCTAGTCTCCATGAAATGGGTACTAGAAGGTTTTTTAATCTTTGTGTGTTCTTAACTCTTGCAACTGCCTGGCAGTAAATAATGGGACTACTCGTGTTTCTTGCCCAAGCTCCCTTACTTCACTATGAGATTTCTTATGTGTTTCTTCAGCGTGAATCAGACTTTTGCCTTCTTCCAGTGATGGCATTTAAGTCTAGGAATTATAATGAATCCTCCCTTCATTAGTCAAATAAAAATGATATTGTGGATGTTAAGGACTCTATAAACTCTGTCTATAGCAGAAAAGGATATTCAAATGAATGGACCCCAATAAATAACAACAGAGTACCAGAAGCAAAGTAAGTATATGAAAATCCATGTGTCTTTTTTCATGCAAAACCAATATTTATAGTTTAGTGGCTAAGAAAATATTAGTAATTTACTCGGCCAAGAATAACAGTTCATTATATACACACTCAGCCAAATTATACAATAGAAAAAGAAGAGATTTTCTGCTATCTTTAGAAAGCTACTTTTGAAAAGTAGGTCTTATTTTCACGGATGTTGTTCCAGTTTGCATCACATCTGAGCTGGCAGCCAACAAGTGCATATGGAAGTTCAAGAAACAATTCCTTTACATCCACAAACCACAGGTGTATGTGCAACTGCTAGTTAGGTCTTTCATTTGCTCCTCCTTCTCCTTTTTCTTTTTTCACTTGATATTCACTTATCCACAGAAGAGTATTTGTTCAGAGCATTGCCATATTCTTCCTTCAAGCTACCAAGGATGATGAAGCAGAAACCTTGCACGACCCAGAGCTACAGACCCTTCCGGACTGATGCAAGTGATGCTTGTCTCCTGCTTGCATCCATCTGAAGGTGTACCAAGAAGTGCCACTTGCTGATACCTTCATGACACAGAGCAGAGGATGGATCTGTCTGGATGAAGTGAAGAACCCCCTGTTATGAGGAATTTTGGAGTACCTGGAGTGTAGTTACCTCTCTGTCTCAGCAGCTGCCTGTCCATAACACGGGTTAGCTTCAGCTCCTGCATGACCTCCCCTTCCAACCCAGGCAGAGGATCAGCCTAGTCAGTCATCATGTCCTACCTAAAAGACAGAAAAGGGAGGCTCATTCTCAGTGGGACAGGTGAGGTATTTCTTTTTTTTCAAACAGAATTTAGAGAGAGACTGGTCTGTAATCCCTTCATGCAGAAAATGTTCTTGGCAACACTATAATTTGTGTATCAAAGATGTCATTTTTGCATACTGAGTAGACTATTAGTGGGGTTATATTCTGACTAGCTGTGAGTACGTGGTAATCACAGAATTCAACAAATTACTTTTCTACTCCTCATTAACTTCAGCTTTTGCCTGAACCAGCTGTAATTCATCTAGGCTTTGGTCTCCTTCCTGCTCTGAGAGATAACTGGTAAACAGCACCATCTGCATGGAACAAGGGAGTTGAAGCTTCACTTTCAGCTAAAGACTGGGTTTTGTTTTGTTTAGCTTTTTTATTTTTTCTTTGCAGACAGCAAAGCAGCACCAGCTGAAATTAATCTTTATGATGAGTAAACAATTGATTCAGTCCTTGTGAGCACCCAGCTGGATTAGTGGGACAGGAAAAGATTTACGCTAAGGAAGCGATTGCTCTCTACACCACGCAGTCAGGGAAAACACGATTACTTGCGTGTGATGCCATTGGCACTTGCTTGCCTGGTGGTCACATCTGCACCACTTATGGTATTGTGCCAGAATGTCAGCTGGGTCAAATTAGCGTCCTCCAACTATGTCAAGCACAATTCATCTCCCTATTTGGAATGTTTCTTTCAGCAAGAAAATATACAAATGTGTGTAATGAAAACAAGCATAGAGAAAACATATATACGATAAAGAAAGTTTTTTATCTTCCTAAATCTGAAAACAAAATAAAAATAACTCTTTCTCTGTTTCTCTCTTAGATTAATAATATATTTGTCACTGTGAGTTTCTCTCACAACTTATTTTAATAATATATTTGTAATAGTGACTGAGGCCATGCAGTAATGACAAGGACATTATTACGTCAGTGATTGCTTCATAAACGAACAAGAAATTATTTTCTCCCTGGCCCAGATTACTGTTGAATAAATTCAATAACAAAGTGGGTCAGACAGATCAACTCAGAAGTTGATGTCAGAGAATCTCACATGGTTAAACAGAAATAAATCATTTTCAGAATCTGTGGAATGAAGTTAAGATAAACTATCTTATCATCCAGTTGCTCTGGTTGAAAAGCAAATTAAAAATAATTAAATGGTAATAATTCCCTTTGCTGTTTTGCAATCTAATATTATTAAATATAATCTCTAAAATGGTGCATTATCTCCCAATTTGTGTGAATAAGAAAAGTTGTTCTGTAAAATTGCAATTTGAATTTTTAAGTAACTTTCCTAATGTTGTGAATTTCAAGAGAGTTTATGTGACTATAGTTCATGCACAAAACTGCAAACTATTAAATATCACATTGATTACGTATGCTAATAAAATTGCTAAAAATTTCCTGCTTTTCCCACTCACTAGAAAATATTTACTTATCCTAACTCAACAATTCCTCTCTTCCCCATCCTTCCTGATTGACACATATAAGTAACTAGAGAAAAAGGTCAGCTGTTCTTTTTTAAAAATTTGTCTAAACTGAACCCAGTTACATATAGTAAAGTCTTTAGTAGATTTCAAGGTTTTGTCAGAAAAATTTTAATCAGTCCTTAAGTGTAAACCATTATTAAGAAATGGACTTATTAAGGTAAGGAGACTTAACAGGAAATGGAATGTCTTTCAATGAAAGAGCTTCATGAAAGAAAGCTAAAAATAGTTTTCACATTAAAAAACCTCTGTTTAGGACAACCTAAAGTAAACAGCTATTTTTTACACTTAGGTCTTTAGGCTCTTTAGAAGACTGCTAACAACACAAAATAATGTGTTTAAACAGAATAAATAGGTGATTATAATAATTTTTGAGGTCTCATTTCAAATCCTGCATTAAATTTTGAACCCCTCACTACAAGAAGGACTTTGAGGTGCTAGAGCATGTCCAGAGAAGGACAATGAAGCTGGGGAAGGGTCTGGAGCACAAGTCTTATGAGGAGCAGCTGAGGGAGCTGGGGTTATTCAGCCTGGAGAAAAGGAGGGTTAGGGGAAATTAATTGCTCTCTACAACCACCTGAAAGGAGGTTGTGCCCAGGTGGGGTCATTCTCTTTCTCCAGGTATGAAGTGATAGAACAAGATGAAATGCCCTCAAGTTGCACAAAGGGGATGTTTAGATTGGATATTAGGAAAAAAATTCTTCACTGAAAGGCTGGTAAGCATAGGAACAGCTTCCCAGAGAAGTGTTTGAGTCACTATCCCCTGAGGTATTTAAAAGATGTGGCACTTAGGGACTCAATTTAGTGGTGGACTTTGCAGTTCTGGGTTAACTGTTGGATTTGATGATTTCAAAGGTGTTTTCCAAACTAAACAAGTTTATGATTCTATATTTTGCAGACTGCTATGTCTTCTCCCTATTCAGTTAAAAGCAAATTCTATATCTGTATATGTAAATGCTATATTAGTGGGCCACTTCAAGTTATCATAGAATCATTAAGATTGGAAAAGACTTCTACCCTTGATGGGTATCAAGGAATGTTCTGGATTGATACCAGAATCCAGAAAAAATGTTTTTCTCTTCAGGTTTCTACTGCTTTCAAAGAAATTGTTTAAATGACAGTTGTATCATGTTTTCCAGCTCATAGGTCTAGGAGGAACTTTGCAGTTGCTCTCTGCGGAGGTACTTTTTTCCTTGGATGAGATCATGATGAACACATTCTTGTCTTTTTAAACTTTCCCTTTGCTCCTTTTTACCTAATATTTTAAAACTGTATCCTCACTAATTTCTGTCTTCACGTTGTTTTCCTACTGTCTTTGGGCCATTTTGGTTCTTGTTTCTCACAGATTTTACACATTTATTCTTCGTAGCTCTCATTATCACATCAATTTTCATGCAAATCTATGTGCTTGACATTCTTAGTTTTTATCTTTGATCTGGAATTTTAGTCAGACTTTCATTTCATGAATATGATAGTTGACTTGAATCCTTATCTGATGCAGTTAGGGTTCCTAACTTCTGCTTCAGTGGAAAGGCTTTTTCATGACATTTCTTTTAAAAAGCCTTACCCTGATGGGTTGTTCACAAATAGTTTCCAGATGTCTTCTTTAAAACATTTTCAGATGATTTAAGCTGCATTCCTTGAGTCCTGCCTTTGCTATTAATATTCTCAGTACTGCATAGGAATGGCAACTATATACAAATTAAACGCAAAATTTTGCATTCAGACTTGCTAAACCAAACAGATGAGTGAAGTGTTCTGTGGCAGCTATCAGCCACTCTTCTTGTCTCGACTTCCTATCTGAGTTCATGTGAAGCACCTCAGCGCAGAAGAAAAGATAAAATAGGAGGAGGTCCAGTAAAAGAGGCTGTAAACCTTCCTCCCTGCTGGAGCTCTCTGCTGTGGCATGTGTCTTGTTCCCGCCGTGGAAGAGCAGTCGTGCAGTCGCCTAGCTCTGGCAGTCCTGCTGGGAGCACCTCCACATCCAAATGGATGTGTGAGACCAATTACTTTTCTTAAGCCACTGTGAGGTTCTTGGAGCCAATTGGAAATGTTCTTGGCAGTACCAGAGAAAGACTTGGATTTGGATGAAGACAAAGATGCTGGCAGGGGTTTGGGCTTGTGGAGACAATGACAGGGTTGTGTCTAATTGAAACAGAATCACTATTCCTAATCCCTAACATCCCTCACATCCCTTCCCTGCAGAGAATTGACAGCTGTGAAAAACGGATATCCCTCCTCATTCCCACCAAGTGACCAGGCAGATATTCACTGGAGTGCTGTAACAAGATCCCAAAGTTGCTTGCAGTCCCTAAGAATATCAATGTGCTTCTTCAAGAGGAGAATTCCTCTTTGCTTCAGAGAGATCTAGGGAGAAATAGTTCATCAAGGTTGCAAAGTTTGGATCCAACATACAGGCTATGTCAGAAGGAGGATGTTCAGAAAGGCTTTAGTAGTTCCCTTGCTTAAGCGATGAGGAAAATGTGCTTAATTTAATGGTTACATACTTGTTATTTTCTCTGTGGGAGATGAGCCTTGATGGATAAAATAAGGGATTATCTGTATGTTTCCTGTCACTGATTCCTCCCTTACTAGAAAGATTCAGATACCAGTTATCAAAGAATAACTCGTTGAATTCCAGCGCCAGGTTTTTTATGACAAAGCAGACAGTATAAAGAAAACATTTCTTCAGTACTCTGCCTGAATCTGAGCTATAGTGCACAGTATCAGAACAAGAAGGAAGCTAGACTCAGAATTTGTGAGGGTTGGACCCCTTCTTTCTTCATAAAAATTCACATATTAAATTTAGAAGTAGAAGGAGACATAGCCACAATAGGTAGTAGAGGGGTTAGGACAACTGATAGTTTTGAAATCCTCTCCAATACAATAAGCTCAGATTATTTTCATTTTCCAGCGTTTGAAAGAACAGCATTCCTATAGTTTTGATGGGTTTTGAAATAGGTTTTGAAAAGAATAGTTGTGTTTGTAGGCAAGGTCAGCTGATGGGATAATTTAGAAAGTGTGGGAGTGGAAGGAGATGGGGAGCATCATCAAATACCTGCTGCATCCTGCAGCCTGTGGTGTGAAATATGGCATAGCAATGTGGAGGGTCTGTAGTTTGGTTTGTAAATCTGGTTTATAGAAATAAATGTCGTCTGAGCAGGGAAAGAGTGTTGTGTGGGGTCAGTTCTGTGATGCCTTCGTTGACTTCATCATCATCATCCCAGAGACCACTCTGTGGTCAGTGAAATGCTGCTCATGGACTAAACACTGGAAAGTTTGGCTTTAGGTGGCAGACTGACTATACTTTTTTTTTTTTTCCCCCCCCTAAGATAAAAAGGCGTTTTTGAAAACTTTTATAGATAAAATATTTTGGTTTTGCTTTTGCTTTTTATGTCTCATTTAAATGCTTCCTTGTATAAATTACTGAAAGTTAGAGCCAAATGCTATGTCAGCCTTTGTACAACAAGATGGTTAAAGCCTAAATTTCCATGAATTCAGGGAAAATCTGTGACTTGAATCTGGTGGGGGTTAATCTATATTACCACATACCATGAGACTTAATTTTTATGTGATGTTAAAGATCAGCTTATGATTTTCTGTTTATCAGCTCTTTTTGGAGAAGAAAAACTAAGACTATTGAATTGGTACTTTATATTCAGAATATCTTGCAACATCTTCAGCAGAGAAATTAAGTAACTGACTATTCAGTGTCAGATACAGATATTCCCTATGAAATCAGAACATATGCTATTTTTTTATCTAGTTCTAATGACTAATAAAATCAGAAAATAAAAAATACAAAACTATAAAGTGATAGATTGTAGTTTTCTAGATTTATCTCAAACATAGTCAACCAGCACAAGTAGCCTCATCATCATCATCCTCATAAATAACTTTATGCCTCATTCAGACTCTGAGATCTGTACAGCCAATGAATAGAACCATAACAAAGATTTACAACTAAATAGACAGCATTCCATTGGTTAATTAGTGATTCCATTGATGATTATTGATGACTCACTGCAACATTCTTCGTTCCTAGATATGGTTAATTATAATTTTTAGGTAGAATAACCTGACATTACAGATATTAAGAATCAAATACAGGTGAACAAATGTTCTGTAAATTCACACTTTAATAAAGAAGGCATTTTAGGGGAGGTAGAATGTAGGAAGTGAACCTGTTTAGTGCCAGTCCAGATCACTAAAACTTATGAAGTCTAATCTATATCTTATTTCATTTCTGTCCTGTTAGTTTTATGAGGATATTTTATGGTATTTTTTTGGTATTTCATTATGTAGACTTCCTTAGGACCTTTTTTATTCATCTTTTTTTTTTCATGTTGATGTTTATTTTTTTCTTTGACTTATTTCAAAGATTTTGGTTTAGTAATGACAGAATTACGGGTTAACCATTATTCCAGGGTCTCGGGAGCAATGACACATTGTTGACACTGTGTTTGTTCTCAGAGAAATAAGCAGGAACAAGTCAATAATTAGCTACGTAGACTCTCACTAATGTGATAGATGAGGCACCACGTATCTGGCAGATATCTTCTAAAAGCTGATCTATTATACACTTTTTTTTTGTCCCCCAGGCTGGAATTGTAATATAAATAAACCTGCTATCAGGTGAAAGCAAACTCATTTGAGGCCTTTTTGATACTTAGAAGTTAACAAGGTTTGACTGTATAATTTAGCAAAGTTTGCAAACCTCTATCTAATTAAAATGAAATGGGCTGGTACAGAAATTCTGAGAAAAAAAACCATGCTTCATAGCTTATGTTCTCAACTCAAACCTAGACAAAACTTATCAGGTTAGGTATAAATTCTCCTTTGTGTTTTAAACTGTGACTAAAAAGCCAGATTAGAAATAAGGAATTTATTCCATATGATGCAGAAAGAAAATGTGAAACTCATGAAAACTGAAACCAAATGTACTTCTATTTTTGTTCAGTGAGCATTGAGTGAGAGGTGACATTGAATGCAGAGGCCCCATCCATCAGATTTAATGACCTCTTATTAAACTGCTTAAGTATTCAACAATAAGCCATACAGTCATCATACTACAGCACTTTTCTCAGGGAACAATTTTCACCTGTAAGTAAGGTAATAAAAGCTGGGGAATTAGAACTCTAGGAAAAATATCGATTTTAAAATAATGTAAGTGAAGGCAAAAGATGTATTGCTACCTGTGATTATACCTGTACAAGGTTATCTTATCTATTATAGCTCTAGTTGTTGTGTGAAATACTTAATATTTTTCCAAATAACAAAAGTGCAATTCTATTTGCAGCATAAAACTGGCTACAGAAATTGGTGGCTGTGAGGGAAAGGGCAGCTGATTCAGGCAATGACTGTGTTACAATCAAACCTTATACAGCATAGAGTCACCTTACCAACAAAAGATTTTTGACACTCTGATACTGAAAAATGTCTTGATTATACTGATTAACAGATGATATTACCATCTGTACTAGTTTCAGGAAGATCATAGGCATCAGCAGGAATATAAAATTTGCACTCATATTATAAATCCCCCTGCTATGCTTTGTTTTCTTTCCCTGTTCAGATTCATGCCCTCTTTCTTGCTTCTACTTCTAACAGTAGTTTCAGTGAGATCTTAATAATGAGCCACTTTCTATGACCTTAATCTTATTTCATTTAGAATTTTTATTTATGGACAGTACTCTCTGTTTTCCTTCTTGGTTTTTCTTTTGTTGCTTATTTGTTTGATTTTTGTTTTGCTTGTTTTTGTTTTTCTTTATGTGTGTGGTTATTTTGTTGTTGTTTTACTTTTTTTTTTCCTTTTTTTGGTTTCCAAAGGAAAGTAAAGAACAGAGTAACAAACATTCAAAATATGATGACAATAAGACAAGTGTGTTCTGTGGTTTAAGCCTATTTAGTTAGCTGCTGGCCCAGTGGCAATGAACTTTTTCCATTGTTTTCTCTAGGTTTTTTTTTTAAATTATTATTACATCTAATTTAATTTCATGAATTTTCATTTTCTTCTGTCATTCTTACTCTTTCTCATGTTTTCTTTTGCATTTATTCAGGTTTTAGGATTACAAGCTTGAATATGTCAGAAAAGCATATAGCACTTCATTTTAATTTTCTCGAAATTCCTCTTTCTTCAGAATTATCGGTTTTGTAGAAGTTTCACTTTAATCTGTGGATTGCATCCTAGAGAATTCTTTCCCTTATATCGTTTTTTTTGGTGGTTTATCTCTAAAACATTAAATAAACCATGCTTCTTTTGTCTGGCCTCCTTTTGTTTCCAGAATAACGAAGAAATTAATCAAAGTAAAGGTCAGATGATACTGAAGGTCTCTATTTGATTTTTTAAAATATGCTCTTTCTAGAGAAGAGCACAAGTTTTCCTGCTAAGGCATGGCTTTCAGGTGGTGTTGAGCACCTGCAGCTCCCACTAACTTTGGAGGAATGTGTGCATCGAAAGCATCTCTGAAAAATTAGCCCAGTGCCCTTCCATTGCACTTCTCCAGCCTGCCAAACACAACAGGAATCCAGTGGAAGTAAAGATATTTATCTTGAAACAGGTGCACATGTGGATTCAGGAGGGAGGAAAAAGGGAATATGTGTTAGCAAAACGTCCTTGCCCACTTGATATTTCATCTAAAGTTATATAAACTGTTCATTTCATATGACCAACTTGCTGGCTGTGGCTTATTTGGAAAAAAATACAGTAGCTGATGTGAAATAGAGACAGAATGAAAAAAGTGCAAGGAGGGAGTTAAAACTACATCACACTGGTTAAACCCAAACAACCCATATAATTTGGGACAGAAAAAATAGAGTAGTGTAAAGACATTTTACTTTCATTGACAGTTTACAAACGATTTGGTCAGTGCTTCTGAGTCTTTGTAAGAAATGATCCTAAATATGAGATATACTAGTCCTTAAGGTGGAAAATTTTGCCAAAGAAAACTTACTCTATCAGGAAAAGTCAGAAACTGTGCCCTTGACATTCAGCAATAGAGCTGCAGACTCTGCACTTAGGGTCAAACAACAAGGAAAAGAAAGAAAAGTCTACACAGCTCTCAGAAAGTCCCCCCAGCCAGAATAGGTTTGGCAAGGGGGAAGGTGGAGTGTCTTGAGAGAGAAGTGGCTAAAGCATCTCTTTTATTTTAATAATTAAATTGACATGCAAGGAATAAAGAATTGACAATGCCTTCATTAGAACTATCTGATTAAAATCTATTTTCTTACTGGTAGGACTGTGTAGAAAAGAATCTTTTCCTCTGGGGTGTTTGTGACAATTGCTGTCTTTGAAAGCCAAGAGACTCTAATCAAAGACATCAGTGGGAGGTGTATTGCACATCTTCAGTTAAAACAGTCACAAGACACACATATTTCCTTGTAAAGGTATCAGAAAAGTGATGGTTTCAGAAGCACTCAGCTGGGTATGGTAGCACGATCATGGAAAGGGAAACTGGTATGATGACTTGCCAGACCGTGCCTGAGCTTGTCTTGGCCTGTTTTGAGAGTTTTTCTTTCTTGATAAGTCATAACATCTTTCCAAAGAGCAGCTATCTATTCCTTGATTTGCCTAACTTGTGCTTATCTTTCAAAAATATTATATGATATAACGCTATTTTTTATACCTGTAGTTTCAACAATTTTCATGGCATTTGATTTCTACTAAGTAGAGAATATGGAATAGAAGAATGTTGACTATTTGATGAGTTTGGCGAATGCTAATATAATTGATATAACTGGACTATTAATTCTAACATTTTTTGCATTTTATTTAGATTTTAGCAGGACTAAAAATAAACTATTTCCTTAACATGTATGGCTTCCCCTAAACAGAGTTAGAAATTAACAAATAAGGATTTGGTAACTTAAGTTAGCAATAATGATAATTTAAATCTACTATGTAATATCAGATCTGAGGAAACTGAGATCTGCTTTTAACCAAAGGAAAATCAACTTGTTTTGCAGTGAATATGAATTACGCTCCATACTACAATAATTTTTTTTTTTCTTTTTGGAGATAATGGCCAATGCTTGAAAGACAAACAAAGAATTCTGCAGCTCAATTGATGTCTGATAACTTGGCGAACCAGACAAGCTGGAGGATTAGGTAACAAAGTAATCAAATTCTAAACCAAATCATAACAAAAGAAAGGTAAGAAAAGGTATCCAGTGTACCCAAGTCTGTTCTAATAAGCATTTACACTTAATCCAATGGAATGTTGGTATGACTTCTAACGTAATTTAATTTTTATACAGTAGAAGTCCAATTCAAGAACTATTCAAGAGGCTGTACAGAAAGTTTTGATTAAAATAATGTAATTATCAATATAGAAAGCTACGTTGGCATAAGCAAATCTCAGAGCAGCTCTGATGTACTTCAGATGTGGTGTATTGAGCTGAAAAAACTTTAATTCCAAATTAACTTGCACAGAAATTGACACTGAGATAAAAAATACTTTAATTATGAGTGATAAAATTGTTTTTGTGCACCTAGGTTTATAAATTGTCTTAATCACTCCTAACAATATTAAGACAGAACTGCAGAATGGGCTTTCCTGAATGGCAGCAGGAACTGGAAAAAGTAAAAAGTTTTCTTTCTAAAATGAATATGTATTTTGAACCAATTTTTTTTATACCAAGCTTGCTCAGCTGTCCTGTGCAGGGAGTTAGAGTTAGATGATCCCTGTGGGTCCCTTCCAGCTCAGGATATTCTCTAATTTTATGATTCTAAAATGATTAAGCCTGACAGTCCTGACCAGGGATAGCTCATATGACACAACACACGCGCTAAACCTCAGAGAAAAGTCACTAAAAGTGTAGTATAGAGAAATGCCCACGAGCATCTTAAACAGTGCTCCCCATTTCCATAGAAGTCAATTTTTACATGGAAGTGCAAGAATCAAGTGGCTTAATTGCTCACTTGTCTGTAAGCCTCTGGGATAGAGAATGTTAGTTTATTTAATGCATAAATACTGCAGAGTAATTTTCCCCATATTTATTTTCCACTGGCGCATCAATCATGCTCATTTGACAGGGCTCTGGAAAGCATAATGTTCTGTACTGACCATAAAAAATGAAATATGCCAACCTTGTCAGAAGGTGATGGGAAAAAAAGAAATCCCTACACAACTAAACGCAAGCACCCTGTTACACATATTTCCATGTGCATATTTCCCAGAAGATGCAGAACTTAGTAATTCCATGTTATTCCCCTTCAGCCCTTTCAGCTCCCAGAAAGATGGAGATGGAATAAAACAGAATCTTAGACTCCAGACCACTGTTGAAATGTCCAGCATTACATAGCAATGATAAATTATATAGCAAGGATAAGTAAAAAAGATAAATTATTTCTGTGGCCAAAATCAATCAAGATAACCTAGTCTAAAACAAAAGCAGAAACTTTTCCCCTACGAGAGATATTAAGAAAGGAAGGGATAAAAATAATAAGAAAGGAAGGGATAAAATAAAGTGACAAAATAAATTTGGATCTTTTTCTATGGAGTCTCAATTTTTCTGCTATTAAAAAAAAAAAATTCCTATTCCCCATCAGGTCTTTGCATTCAGCCTTCACAGTCAAATCTTCCAGTTATGTCTTCTAAAGTTAGGTGAATGTTATGGGTGTGCCTTGCCTTGCTTATAAAACATACCAATAAAAAGGAAATGTACCAAGAAAAGGAGGAATGGGAATGAAGGAGTGTGCTGGAGGGTAAAAAAAAAAAAAAAAAGAAAAAAAAAAAAAATAGCCTAGTGAATATTTGAGTGTGTTTAATAACATATGACACTAACTATGTACATCACTTGTACATCTGTAGAAATAAAAAAGTTCTTTTACTACTCTTGTCTATAAATCTGATCATCTAGAACAGATGTTGGTATGAAAAGGTGTGCAAATATAAGGGTGTAAGTGGCTAAAGGCTACCTACTTAAGGACTCCAGATAGGGTTAGTAAATCTGGAATAGTGATAGAAGGGTGTGTAGCTGCCTTCTTGAATAAACCACATTAATTCAAAGGATAAAGAAATCCCACCTTATTTCTAACAATCCTCTTCATTTGGGGTTGGATTTTTTAAAATGTTTGTATTCTCATGACATAAAGCAAATTAAGTTATTTCTGTTTCCTTGAAGCACCACAGAGAGTCCATAAATATCTGGTTGATTGAGAAGGTCATTTATTAATCTTAAGTAATTTGTTACTCCTGGAAACATCTAAATCACTGCTGGATGTTTGGTATCCACTTTGCACAAAGGTATCAATATCTATACATCAATAAACCTCAAACTTTGTCTTCCCAGGTGATAGTCCCAATCTCAAAGTAACATAACAGCCAAAAGAACCATTCAGACTGTAAAAAAAAAAATGGGATTTGTAATTTTGTGATTTATGATTTCTATAAACATCTGCCTATATTAAAGAACAGTGTGTAAAACTTTTGAGCTAACCACTTCCTATTTTCAACACCGATAGAAAGAGATCTATCCAGAAGGGGATTCACCAGCTCATTTTAGACTCTTATCCAAGGCTGTGATGGCCTTGGAGGTGAACCCAAGATGAGCTATTCCCTGAGATGTCCATGCACGTTTCTTCTACACAGCATCCCAGCTTCTGAAGACAAGTGACTGCATGGAAAAAGTCTCAGTCCAGGTTTTCATTAAACTTCCTATCCCCTGATAATTCAAAGAAAAGCTAAAGAACAAAACCAGTAATGGCTTAGGAATTATTTAAGATATTTTAAAATATTTTGGTATTTTATGCAAAGTTGATAGATTTTCAGTTAATTTCATCACCAGAATGACTAGAAAAAAGCTGACTGCTGAGTTCTTTATTTTAGCTGTACTAAGCCAGCCTTGTTGGGGCTTCACAGCATCTGGGATGGTGAGCTCTCCTTCAAATTAAGAATAATATTTCTCAGGAAATTTTATTTTATTTTTTCACATTAACAGCTATCTACTTATTAATGTATTATGAATTTTGCACACACCAGGGAAAGAAAATTTTCAAGTATTTCTAAATTTGAGTAGCAATCTTCTTCGATAAAGATATAAACATGTGTTTATGTGTTTGTTATCTTTATTATATGTTGATCACTCATGGAGCTTGACCTTGATACAAAAAAGCTTATAAATAACTATGTGAACAATTTGACAGGAGAACAACATTTGGCAGAACTGAAGTCAGTAAGACAATCAATTTTTGTATAAAAGAATATCAATCATGAGAAAGGTAAGATTTTCAAGCAAGAGCCCCATAAATGTTGGCTATTATTTTTAATTAAACTTGGCTGATCCTACGTAAATTAGTTCTAAAATCTTTTTTTTATTATTATTTCCTTTGGTGCATTTGATCTAAATATTTACAACTTTCAAACATCTTCTGAAGGATCAAATATTTGTTTCCCACTATTTGCCTAATATATTTAGGAAGTTTTCTTTGCCACAACTTAGATGTCTTTAATTTGAAGATTTAATGCTGTTCCTTTTCTAGAGAAGTTGATAAAATTTGTAACATAATGGGTAATAGACACCTTCTGTTTGTATAGTAGCACTGAAGTGTTTTGAAGTCTCCTGGCATATGTTGTTTTTACTTTTTCAAACTTTTTCTCTGATAAGGATTAAAGAATAATTTGGGCCTGTGGTATAACCATATATTTCTTCCAGACCAACTGAATTGAAATCTATACTCTGTAGAGAACTTTGTTGCCAGAAAACTGGACAAATTTAGTGTTGGCAAGACCTAGGTTCTATCTTTCTCATTTGAATATCTTCTAGATTCCCACAGGCTGTGGATCTGGAGCACACAAATTATGCAATTAGCCAAGGCCTTGAGCTGTAAACCAAAAGCATATGTAGCATGCCCAGGTGCTCAGCAGTGACAGAGGTCACCAGCAGTGAGCAAGGCATGTCCCCTGCCAGGAAAGCCATGACACTGCACCTGCACAGAGCGGCCTGGGAAGCAAGGGTTAGTCGAGAGGTTAGCGTGGTGATGCACTAAGTAGCTGAAGATGATATTGCAGCAAAAACAGTCCCATCTGCAACTTATTTGATGTAAGCCCTAACAAAGAAAACCTTTAATAAGAAAGCAGAGAGTGTCATTACGTGTGCAGTAGGAACCCTTTTAATTATGCCATGGTGAAATACTTGCTCTCAGCTATCAGCTGTATGCAGTAGACTCACAGTCAACAGATTTGTTGCCTAGTGAATTAAAACCAGATTAGGAAATGCTACCATTGCTCATTTTTTGTGTTCTGGTAAGACATAATAAGGGTTAATTTGATCTGCTTGTTTATTAAGCACTACTGGAATCTCTGTGCATATGTGTGAGTGAGAGCGAGGGAGGCATAACAATATTCAGGACAAATTTCATGCAGAGCCCCTGATTTGGTAGTGCGTGTCTATTGCCTGAGCATACAAGAGTCACTGAAGGTTAGAAGGCTTTGCATTTGAGACTGGAACACTGATGTCAGCTTTCAACAGATTTCCAGGTGCTTACAGATGTCCAAAAGTGTTTCTAGAATTCCTTAAGCAGGATAAGACTACTTTGACTTTGGCAATGTGGCTCTCTGAGTGTATCTGCAAGTTTTGGAGCTTAAATATTTTAGGAATCTCAAGAGTGTTTAAGCAGCTTTATGCGCTGAGATGCAGGTGGCTGCCCTTCAGAGATCACCCTAGCCCATCCCGTTCTCTGTCCTGTTGTGCCCATACACTTCAGCTTCCAGCTTTCTCAGAGCTGACAGTGCTCATCCAGTGCTTTTTCTCAATTCAACAGGGGCCCATGTCTCTTTCCAGTTCTATCACACTGTTTTGAAATCACCTTCCTCATTCTGTACCACCTTAAAATACAGGATGGTGAGCTCACAAAGATGATGTAGTTAACACTAGGAAGGAAGGAAATATCATTGAAGGAAGAAAAATATCATTGTTATAAGAAAAACATCCACACTTCCTCCAGGCTGACTTCTTTACTAAAGTTAATCAAATTGTCCTAAATGGTAAAGTAATTATTTTCAACCGTTGGTCAACAGAATTTCAGGTTCCATGGAACTTTTCTGCAAGAGAGTATGTAAAGAATAGCCACTCTTGATGATTGTTAAACCATACTCTTCAGTAATGTTGGAAACAACTCTCACTAGGCTTAAATTTACTATCCACGCTTTTACTAGAAGATATTTATGGCATCTACAGATTAGTAGAAAAGCATGAAAATCATTATAATAAGGTATGTGTTTCTCAGAAGTGATAATGATCAATGAGTCTGGAGTGTTCCATTGTAACTTCTTAAATTATAAGCCTACTGGATTAAAGCCAAGGCCCTATGTAAAAATGTTCCACAATAAATGCACAGAAAATGTGGTTCCCAAAAGCAATGGTTTGTGGTTCATGCACCACATAACTGAAGTATGAGTTTGCACAGCAATACACGTGCACTGCATCTCACATACAGTCAAAATAGACTCTGCATCATTCAGCAGAGCCCTCTCAGTCTGCTTTGTTATATCTTAGCTTTAAATACACTTAACAGTGTGTCCTCACAAGCTGTTTGCAGAGCCTTCCAAATAGGATCTCGGCTGGTTTTGCTGACTTTTAAAATAAAATTTGATAACAAAATGAGAGAAGACTCTATATCCTTACTATGGCATGGCTGTGCATGACAGACTTTCATCGAAGGCTGCAAAATATTTCATCTATACCAACACTTGTAAAAGGGTCAGAGTATGCCCAGGCCTGGGGGAGCTACTTGGACCTATTCATTGCTCAGATGCCAAGTGACAGAAGGGGTCAGGAATCTGGAGATCGATGGATCTCTGTCCAATATGAGGTCTCACAACTTTTCTGATTACCACTGCAGTAAGCTGAAGACAGAGGATTTGAGACTGAAGGAGACATGAAGGTCTCTCTCTGCTTAGGACCTAAGAGCTGCACAGAATGGTTTCTACCACAAACTTGCTGGGATTCCTACATGTTAAGAACCACATCTGTTTGTAAACAGGACATTCTCAGAAGTGAAATCACAGATGCCCTAGAATGCCCTGGATTATTAATATGATATCCTTACACCATGAGAGATTTTTAGTTTTTGTTCTTCTAAAAAATAGTTTGTTGGCTCTATCTGCTGTAGGAGAAGACTTTTTACCACACATTATGTCACAAAAATGTATTCAAGTTTGAGATTCAGCATTTCAGAATTGTGTTTCAGATAATCCTCTTTCAAATATCAACACTTTGCAAATCTATTTAGTTTATTTTCAGCTATGTTTTCCATGTAATCTTGTTTCTTTGGATGATACTGAGAAGACAAAAGCCGTAGTTGATGGAAAGGACAACATAATTTTTTTTTACAATTTTTTCCACCTAATTTTTCAGACATGAGATAAAAATATATTCAACATTGATGCTGGAAAGACTATTTTTTTACTAAAATGAGAATGCTTGTTTCATCAGATGTATGCTGTCAGGCAGCCTTTATTTCCAGTTGTGCTGTTATCCACAGTCCAGTTTCTGAAGGTTTTAGTCCTTCTAATTGGAATTTCTTTTAAACGAATCAGGACATTGGAAACATTTCACTGAACAATACCTTGCATTTTTTCAGGCTTTAAAAACAAACAAGCAAACAAGTTTCTCATTTTCTAGTAGCCTTGGCAGCCGTGGAGAAAACTTGAATTCTTCCTTCAGTAGTTCTTTGCTGTGCTTGAGGGCAGGCAGTAAATCCTGTGGGCAGACCGGGAACAGAAGGACGCGGGAAAGGCCGGAAGGAGCCACTCAGAGAGATTCCATCAGCGCGGCGTTGGTGGTATAGTGGTGAGCATAGCTGCCTTCCAAGCAGTTGACCCGGGTTCGATTCCCGGCCAACGCAGCTTCATTTTGTCGCCGTTCCGGGAGGGGTGTGGGCGGTGCTGTCAACCCATCCATCCGTAGGGATGGCGAGCGCCGGGAGAAACGGGACCCGCGGGAGGTTTAACAGAGAGACGGGCGCAGCCCCGCAGCCCGGGAGGCGCAGCACCCATGGACAGCGGGGTGCGGGTGGGGATCCCACGGTGCAGAGAGATGGCAAAGATGTCACTCCTGGCCGCAATGAGAGCAGGCGGTGACCGTGAGTTCTCTGCAGGCTGAATTGTCCCTAGGGGAGAGGAAGCTTGCTTTGTGCTTTGTGTTGGGGAAGGCAGTTCTGGAGCAGTGTCAGTGTCCAAGACCTGTCCTCAGCGCTGGAGAGGCGTGGGAATGCTGGAGAACAGTGGAAAGGCTACAAGGATGGTGAGAGACTGCGGCATTTCTGCTGTGAAGGAAGAAGAGAGGGCAAAGAGAGGGAGTCTTATAAATAGGAGGAGATACCCGAAGGCAGCGTGCAAATGGAATGGAGCCAGGCTGTGCCCAGTGGTGCCCGGTAGCGGAACAAAGGGGAATGGGCACAAACGGACCCATGGAAGGTGCCCTCTGAACATAAGGAAACACTTTTTCATTATGAGGGTGGCCGAGCAGTGGTACAGGCTGCCCAGAGAGGAGGCTGTGGAGTCTCCGTCCTCGGAGATTTTCAAAAGCTGTCTGGACATGGTTCTGGACAACTGACTGTAAGTGTCCCTGCTTGAGCAGCAGGGTCGAGCAGATGGCATCCGGAGGTCCCTTACAGCCTCAGCCATTCTGTCACTCCGTGCATCAAGCCAAGCAGCCAAGGGGCAGCTGAGGGCTGTACAAGATGTTAGCGATTTCTCTAGGAGTGGGAACAGCACCAGGAGCTGGGCTGAGGCAAGGCAGCCAAGGGAAGGTGTGTTTGTTACTCCAGCAGAACTAGAGGAGTGCACACAAGCTATGACTCACTACAGAGACAGTAGCTGCTGCCTTCAGATGATACATCAGAGCCTGGAGTTAAGCACCTCCCAGGAAGATGCGCTGTCTGAGCCCAGTCAGGTCTCTGAGAGGGCCAACCGGTTTTGGTGATGCAATTAATCACTGTCAATCCCATTGCTCAAAATCCTGTTATACTTGAAACCTGATCCTCAGCAACACTTTCAGAGAAAATCTTCTATCCCAAAGCAATTTTGAAATAATTACTATTATGTTTCCAATAGCTGTTGGACATATGACAATTACAGACAGGACCTACTCGCATGTTAAGCTGCAGGGAATGGAAGAAAATGCGATTATAATGAATGTTCACTTCTTTTGTTTCAGTCTCTCTTTTATTTCTTCCTCAAGTGGGAGAAAATGCACTCACAGGTTTATAGAAACCAAAAGAAGGAAAGGGCTAAAGGAGCTAGCCCAATGAGAAGTTCTAGCTATTTGCATTTCATAGCTAACTAAGAATGTGTAATGACTAGAGGTCCTAGGATGAGTGGAAAATGGGAGATACAGGCTGCGAAAATGTAATTAAAATAGACCAGATAGATTTACAAAAGGTTGATACTTGGAAAAGGATGAAATCTCTGTCCTTCTTGAAGAGAAGAGGTTCTGGAAGCAGTGGGTGGGTGCAATGCCAGCAGGAGACAACGGACTGAAATTTAAACCAGAGGGCTTTCACCTGCCCAGATTCTCATTGCAACTTTTATGTGACTAAACCTAAGCTAATGGGTCAAAGTTATTAGTTGTCCTACTTGAATCATGTTAGACTTCTGCAGGGGAAAGAAAAAAAAAAATTACTTGTTTATATAAGCCTGGATCCCACTAGAGGGTGAAAGCCTAGAAAGTGCTCCAAAAAGAGCTGCTGAACCACCAGGGGAGCACAAGGGATGCTCCACCTCAGATGCTTCACCCCATCCAGTGGCTGCATGCAGCAAGCGAGGCATCACACTCTGTAGTACGTGGGTTACTCAGGGTCCGCTAACAGCCACTCCTATCAGCTTCAGGCTTTAGACTGCGCTCTCAGGTGAGAGGTGAAAAAGGAGACAACAATGTGAAACTGCAAGAGGGATCTAGACTCAGTGTCCTACATGCCCACAAATTATGAGTCAGTACTGTATACGTACTTGCTCTTGTAGCAGTTCTCACAGATATGACTGTGCTTGCCAGATGTGTTTCTTACAGTTTCCTATATCTGCGGTTTTCTGTAGTAAATGGAAATACAAAACTTGGTATTTTCTCATGGCTTAAAAGCAGTAACTTTGCAGAAAACCTGTAAGCTATGAGATGCTTTTGGATTTTTTAATTTTTACTGCACAGGAAAGCAGTGATATGTTTTGTTGTTCAGCTCTATTTTGACACTTCAGTTGGAATTGTGGGGTCTCACAGTTGATTAGCAATGACCTTTAATGCTCTTTAATGCTTTAACGCAGCTTTGCAATCGGCTCCCAAGAAAGGTACAATGCCATTTTAGAAGCAGGATGAAAACCCCATTCAGATACAACTTCACTCATAGAATTGTATCTTAGAATCAGGGAATCATAGAATGGCTTGGGTTGGAAGGGACCTTAAAGATCATCTGGTTCCAGTTCCCTGTCATGGACAGAACCCTCTTCACCAGATTGTTCCAAGTCCCATCCAGCTTGGCCTTGAACACCTCCAGGGATGGAGCAGCCATAACTTCTCTGGGCAAGCTGTTCCAGTGCCTCACCACCCTCACAGTAAAGAATTTTTTTCTAATATCTAATCTATACCTACTGTCAGTTTGAAACCACCCCCTCTTGTCTTGTCACTGTATGCCCTTGTAAATATCCCTCTTTGTCTTTCTTGTAGTTATTTGTATTTGATTTATTTCTTCTTTTGAGTACAGCAAAAGAATATACCTACTTCTATTATGGATGGCTTAAAAACAGAAGGGAGAACTTTCCAGTGGCATCTGCTTCCTGCCCTCTTACTCATTGCAGGAGCACCATATTTAATATCAATAATAAATTCTCTACAAAATTTGCAGCACTCTTCTTAAAAAAAAAAAACCCCAAGACCAAAAAAAACCCCACAAAAGTCCTCAAGCTTTCCATACACAATAAAATCCAAGCTTTGATAGTTTAAATATCAAACATATTAAAACTTTTTTTAAAAACCCCCCACAACTGTTTAAACAGTTAATATGCTAACTGATATCACTCTACTGCTTTCTGCAGCTTCCTGCTCTAGTTCTGTGTATTCACATTTTGACATTTGCCTTACAATTAATTTATATAATTTTAGAGTATAAAGCAGATGCATTAATTTAGTGTTTGCTGCATACTTAGTGAAAGTAAGTGTAAAAAATACTGATGTCCTGCACTTGTACATTCTTGTTGCTCAAAGGAAACAGGAAGGAAGGAAGGAAAGGAAGAGACACATATATACACCTACAGACATACACCCACATGCCTTTCTGAGCACGTGATTTGACTTACATAGCCATAGCATTCTCTCTGAAAAATGGATAATAGCACAGTATAGTTTTTTCCATTTCTTTTCTTCATCTCCTCAAAATAGACTCAGGTAGTTTTTATGCTCTAGCATATTTTTGGAACTATCCAGAAGGAAAAATGCACTTTAAAGAATCTTACAAAAATTTTGTCAACCCACATCTTGGCCTGGGACTTCTTTGAACATCAAAGCAAGCCACAAGTTAATTCACTTGCATCCAGCTGCATTTGGTGGTATGCTCATCATATTGAGGAGGCCCTTTTCTGCTCCCATCTTTCACTGCTTATGTCAAACAGTTTACAGAGAGGCAATATAAATTCAGACAGAGTGCTAGGAATGCCATCAATGAGTTTGGGAGTTTACATTGTGTTTGTGTGAGGTCACTGCATGTTGTCTTCAATGATCAATGGCCTAGTGAATGCTTTTAAAGCCAGGGGCTACCCTCAGTGTCTTTAGTTACTCCATGTTAGGTTATGTTTTATTAGAAGGGCTCAGGCAATTCTTCTCTTGCATTTTTTTATAATGGATTTGTGACTGTTCAGTGTTTTTTGTGGCATTTCCCTGTACTCATAAAAAGAAGTCAGGTGACCAGTAAGATAAATGATATTTAACCTAGCGGTGACAGATGTAGCAGAGGTGAAAAGGTTATATCTATTAATAAACAAAGTTTGAAAGCCTTTTAGCACCATCTTTCACATCACGCTTATCTGACCTTTTGCACAAGATGACTTTCACAGGCTTATTACAATGAGAAGGGAAAAAAATGCAACTATTTTTTGTGGTTTTTATCTTTTTTTTTTTTTAATAGAAAAAAAATTTAAATTAATCATTAAGGAATTTTAAATTGTCTTCCTAAATGAATGAATGAAGTGCTGGTGGTACTGCAGATAGGATTTCACTTGGATGAAAAAATATGGTAGATTTATTTTGGTCCCAGTGGGTGCTGACATTTTAACCCACTTATCTCTGATTTATTCAATCCTTGACAGTCCCAAAAAAGTGATGCATTTTGCCTGAAGGCTCTGTAGGTGAGGCAACTTGACATATGCTTTTTCTTTCTGTTAAGGGGGTAATCTCCTCTGCAGTCCAGTGGATGAAGCAGAGGGAAATGGAAAAGGAAAATGTTTATGATAAGGATTTTTCTTTTTTTTTTTTTTCTAAATTCCTTGGGTTTATTGTATAAAATAACCCTTAGAATTTACTTCATATAAATGCAGCATTTAAAGGTCAAGGTCTATGTGGTCAATAGTAATCCACTGGTTGTTAAAAATAAAATTTGTAGCATGGTAAAGCTAAAAATAATCTGGGTATTTTGGAATAATTGTTTATTTTAACGTCTATGCTAATAAAAATACTCAGAGCATATATAGATATGACTCTATATGGCTTAAGATCAGGTGGAAATAAATTTTATAATTCCACACTTAGACAAATTCCAATACACCTCACAGACCTCTAAGATCATCAAGTCCAAGCTTTGTTCAAATACCACCACGTAACAAAACCACATCAAGAGGTGCCACGTCTCCTTGTTTTTTGACAAGTTAGACTTGTTTTGGCTTCCAGAGTAGTGATCCCCCCCCTTCCTGGGGAAGCCTATTACAATACATAGCCCCACTTTAGTAAAAGTTTTTTTACTAATATCTGACCTGAACCTCCCCTGACAAAACTTGAGGCCATTTTCTCTTGTCCTATCACTCTTTCCTGCCTCACCTTGCTGCATCCTCCTTTCAAGGGGCTGTAGGGAATGACAATGTCTCTCATCAGCCTCCTTTTCTCCAGGCTAAACAACTTCAGCTCCCTTGACCACGCCTCACAGGATTTATGTTTGAGACCCTTCACCAACTTCACTGCCCTTCTCTGGACACACTCCAGCACCTCAGGGTCTTTCTTGTAGTAAGAGACCAAAACTGGGCACAGGACTCAGGGTGTGGCCTCACCAGTGCCGAGTACAGGGGAACCATCACGGCCCTGGCCCTGCTGGCCACAAGCCAGGTCCTGCTGGTACAAGCCAGGATGCCACCGACCTTCCTGGCCACCTGGGCACACTCTGGCTCATTTTTAGCTGGCAGCACACCCAAGAGCTTCTCTGCTGGGCAGTTTTCCAGCCACTCTTGCCCCTGCCTGGGGTTGTCGTTACCCAAGTGCAAGACCCGTCATTTCACCTTCTTTAACCTTGTACAATTGCCTTGGCCCGCTGATCCAGCCTGTCCTGGCTGGGCTGGACCTCGGGGTCTGAAGTTTACTTTTCTGCTGTAGCACAGACAGATCCTGGTCTGAAACGAAGTGTGATGAATATCAGGGAATTAGCAGTAAAAAGTCTAGTCCTGTATTTCTGGGCTGTCCACGAAGCTGAAAGTCAAGGAATCCAAATGAAAGAAAAATGAGTGGGGTATGGTCATAATGTCTTTTTTCAGTAATTCTGGGAGGAAGGTCCCACCACCTTAGCCAAGAATGCACACAGGAGTTTGCTTTTTTATATCTTTAGAAGAACCTTGTGTTCCCAGCTAGCACTTGCAAGGCTTTAGGTTGCACTTGAAGCTAAAACTTAGGAAACTCACCTACACCTGACTGAAGCAATGTACTCCCAGGGAGCACAAAGCTTCCTTCCAAGGCATGAAGCATTGGCTGCCTCAGTAAATATTGTGGTCTGCAACCTGTGGATTTCTGGGATGACGTGTCTTCTTGCCTAAGGTCAAGATGTGCAGAATGAGAAATGCAAAATCAGGAGGGTTATTTCTTTTACAACTGGCTATACTAAGGCTCTTGCCCTTTTAGCTATATAATAGTTCATTTTTGACTGGAAATCAGTTGAGGGTTTTTTGAAAAGTGAAATAAACCTAATCAGATTTCTGCTGTTTCCTTGTCTCATTTTAGTTTAGGGGTGAAAAACAAATGCAAACTCTGATTTTTAAAAATTTATTCCCATTTTTCTTGTAGACATTTATGATATAGAAAAGGTAATTTGAAAATAAGGCCATCTAGAAGAAAGAAACATTAATTAATGTTTTATTATAAATAAGCTACCTTAAAGATTGTTATTTTCATAGTCAGGCAAAGATAAATAGTGCTTTAGAATGACATAATGGGTCACCAACTGCTTGATAGAAACGATCTGTAGCACAAAGAAGGATGAAATCCTGATTAGGTTTCCACTTCATATTTCTGTCTCCACATTTATGTGTTTCTTTTTCATCTGAGGCTGTCAAACTACTTCAGAGCTATTAAAGTTTAATGGTATAATCCATTTTCCAACAGCACAAGGGCAAAATTGACTGTTGATGTACCCCATTAATTTAGATGCCTAGGGCCTGATCCAAGTCTCCTTCAAGTCAAACAGCACACAACCACTGACTATTGGAAATTGGCTGACACCAGTAGCTGCAAGCAAAACCAAAACAGGATATTCTGTTCTCTCTGTTCTGCATACTCAAAGAGCCCTAGTATGGACCCCCCATTTAGGAGAACTTTAACATAATATTCAATTAACCATTATCTTTCATTCTATCCCAGAAAGTAATGTTTATTCTCTCTCAATAAACAAACAGACTCCCATTCTAGATGGTTTTCCAGAGAACTATATCCCTCTTCCATTATTTTATCTACTTTTCTGTCTGATGCTTTACAACAGTTCAAGTATAATAACTAGCCTTGTGCTCTTTCCAGACTTGCATTGAGTCTTCAAACAGCTAAGAAAATGAAAGGTGAAATCAGGATTTATGTGACCTGGATGGCATATGATCATTTTTTTTATATTAAAACAACCCAACCAAAACCCCCAGTGTGCTTAATTGTTTCATGTTCCCAGTGACAGCACTGCTTTGCTGCATATATTTCTCTGAAACTTCAGACTGTCCCAAAGCAAACATTGCATTAATCATTAGATGCTTTGCTCATTCTCTTATCTGTTCATTGGAACTGAGACCTTTCTGTGCTCACACAAGAAGACTAGGAGCATAAATAATGCCATTGTCAAATCATTCTCATTTCTCTTTGAGAATTCTTGATAATTCTAGAAAAACTTGCAGACAGTGACCCTCAGTAGCTGACACTGAGAAGACAGCATTGGGAAACTGCCATGAAGAGCAGCGTGTTCTGTCATCAGAAATTTCTTACTTCCCGAATCTGAACTTTGGGTGTAAAACACCATATTTAAAAGAAGTTTCTGTAATTTCTTTATATTAATAAAGAATTTCATATTATTACAGTTTCACTTTAGAACAAACTGTTGATGACTAAAACTTGTACTCTGCAGGTATTAATGAGCACTGAGGTCTCTTCTCTTTGGAAATTCATGAATAGGAAAGGAAAAAGCAGCTTTCTTAAAAGAAATTATATTTATTAGTAAGGACAAAAAACATGCTGGATTAGGTGCTCCTATTACCATAAAGTTAGAGCAATTTAAAGTCTTTAGTGTTTCCTGTGAAGTGGTGAAGAACTGTCCTTCCCAATTTTGCAGATGGATTAAAAAAGGCAATGTAGCTATATTTTGTGTCTCTCAGACATAAAAGAAGCCAACCAACTGCCTCAGGAAAATCTGTGACAGAAAAGCTACTTGAATCTAGGTTTTCTAATGGTCCGACCAGTGGGCTGTTCTTCCCATCCCGCAGTAGGAAAAGTTATTTTAAAACTGCAAATATACCTTTTGGCTCCTCAGAACAGTTTCCTCTCAGCAACTTCTACCAGCAGCTTGTCTTCTGGTGCCTCTCTCCATTATCTTAATTTCTCCCTGTGGCTTTGTAGACAACTCCCTCCACTTCTTTCATTCTACCCATTCTACTTGGAATCTGGCCCCGTGCTCCCCAGCCTGCGTTTCAGTGCTGGGAAGAGGAAAGGACAGATCATTAGTGCTCAATGGTTTTCTCAGCAGGTAATCCTAGCCAGATAAATTAGTCCATATTTAAAGTCCTAGGTCAGAGGGTTTTACTTTGTGGACAGTGGGAGGGTCTGAGCCCTTAGAGAATGCCTCAGCACAGGCAGTGCTTTTGCTGGCAATTAGAGCCAATTTGGTGTAAAATTATAGGTCTCGTGTCTTTGAAGGAGTATGTTGAAACAGTTATCTCTCCGACAATTTTGTGGTACAGACATAAAATCACAACAAAGCCCTGTGAATCCATGAGAGATTTTCATTGGGAATCAGGGTTAGAAGCATCCAGCCCCTGGCACTCTAATTAGGTGTAGTTTGTTTTGCTGACTGCAGTCTTTAAAGCCTCCAGTTATCCTTCGTACATGGCAGAACTAGTAGACCATTAGGGTCACAGTGCTTCTGTGATGTGTGACCCTGTCTAGATTTTGGTGGTTTCATACCAGAGAGGATTGCCCTGCCTCCATGGGCCTGGTCGTTTGGGTGTCACCACAGTGTCCCACTGTGCTGCGGGAGAGGGGCTGAGGTGACATGATGAAAAGGGGAGATCTTCCTTCTCTGTCCTCCGTTCCATCTTCTGTGGTGTGAGGCCTTGGTCCCGTTTCTGCCCTTGTGAAGCTCTTACTCATGATATAGAATATTAAAAATCACCTGGGAGAATCCGTGGCATAGCTTGATCAAAGAAGGGTTAAAAGAAATTAGTAGCACGGCATTAAGCAAGCTTGAAATATCTGTCCAAAAAATATGGATAAACACCTAGGTCGATTAAACCTCACTAAGCTTTGTCCTGCCAAAGCTGACTGGCTGCAGTTTTTTGGCTGGTTAATTTAAAATCATATCACGTATGGATACACTATACTGCTTTTACAGGAGGGTAACCTTAGCCATAGTTTAATTGAAGTGTTATGTGTTGTGGATCTCTCCAGATAACTCAATTTGACCACCAGTATGGAACAACTTTTCATTCAGAGGCTTTTGTTTTACATTTTGTATTAAGTTTACTTAATATAGATTACCAGATACTCCAGAGAGAATCAGCTGCCTTCACTGTTTAGTTTTGTCTCTGCAGAAATCAAATTAAACAACATATCTAAATCCTTAAAGCAAAGTGGCAGTGTCTGTTCTGGCTCCATTTTCACTTGTGCAGCACTTTTTTTTAGGAGAAGAAACCTCTTCATGCTTTCTCAGGAATTCACTAAAGCTTAGTTTAGATTCACTAACAAGGGAGCCTGGTGGAAACTCCATAATGTTCCAATTTTCCAGTTCTTCACCACAGATGTATTTTCTACCTATGGCAATTACATGCATCAGGATGGATCATAAAATGGTATTCACTAAATTTAATTTACAGTCTCTTATATGTTTCCAAGTTAACTTTTGATTTTGATGGAAAATGACATAGCCTTAAAACCATCAAACACTCTTAAAAAAAAAGCCGACTACTTTTATTAAAGCAAATTTATCTCCTAACTCTGAAATATGAATTGAATCTTTGTGGAGTCAGCAATGCCAGGATTTCAGTGGTGCACGGAACTAAATTTATTATTTTTAAACCTCATGAAAATGACTTTAGCCAGGTCTCATCCTAAACTTTTGCATAATAACCAGAGACATTTCACCAGAGATATCCAGATACAGTAGCTTCAGAACTGTGCCTTCACACTAAATCAGTTTTTATCGGATCATATATTTAAAGATAACCTATATTTCTTGGCTGATATTAAATGGAAAGTCTCTCAGAACATGATTTTACTATACTGGACCCCATCCACTGCATGTCCATGGGCACACTCTTCCCCGGGCCTCCTGAAAACTGCTTCCTGCAGTGTCTTTTTAAGATACACTGATATGTAATATCAGTAAATTATATTCTGGGAACTTGTCTTAATTCTGACATGAGGCTTCTGGATCATTCTTGGGGGGGGGGGTTTCNTTTGTTTTTTTTTTTTTTTTTGCTTTGTTTTGTTTTTGTTTTTGTTTTTAATTAATCCATGGATGTAAGGGTGGACAGAGAAACGTGTCACTGTAAAGCATCCTGCATAGTGGTAAAATAAATTATTGTCCATATGTAATATCAATGTTTGGAATGCATGAATACACTTTAATTGGTTTTCAAGTGAAAGTGATCAGCATGAAAGACTGATGGGCTTTTACACATACACTGACAAAAAAGTGGGTTTGGAGATTTCAGCAGCAGCTGGAAAGAGCAGCAGCATGTGCCCAGCCAGCACTGGAGCCGAAAAGCAAATTTTCTGTGCAGCAGAATCGAAAAATCTTTGGTTTAGATACCCTTGGTGACCTCTGCCAAATGAGTGAGTAAACTCAATCAAGCTAGGTAATGGCAGATTTTGCAACCAGAATGCACTGTAAGCTGCCTCAATTTTGGCAAATAAACGGATTAACATTTTGTTCAACAAATGATGGAAAAAAGTGAATTCAGTGGGACCATGAAGGCTCTGATACCTGTGACACTTGCCTTCTGCCTTTATGGACAAAGTCACCTACCACAGTCATATTCTATGGCCAATGAAAAATTCTTAATCATTCTCAATTAGACAACAGAAAGGCAGTCTATGGCATCAGACATAAATTTATTTCTTAGACAGTCAGAAAAGCCAGAGGGTGCAATATGGAGGGGACCAAAAATGCCTTAAAATGTTGGCTGTTGCTGCTATGAGGCAGAAAGCAGATTCTTTAGGTGCCTGCTTTTGATGTAAAACTGATCCATGCTTTCCCCAAACTGTTTGCAAAGATAAAAGCAACTAAGTAGCTATTTCACTTTCTAAAAAAATATGGATATCTAATTAATGTTTTTTCAATGGTCAACTAAATTTTGATTTTGGAAGGAAAGAATATGTTTGAAAAGATGATGTACCTATTTGTGTTAGATCTTCAGTGGGTTTATATATGTGCTGGTCCACGGAGTTCAGTTGAGTGGCATAGACTTTGTAAGAACCAGTATTTCAATTTTGAATCAGCAGCAAAAACCTGTCTGCCCTCTAAATTTATAAATTATTGACACAGAATCAGTGAGACTGCAACAGCTAATTGGCCCCTCTGGTCAATTCTCAATGGTCCTGAGAAGTTTATTGGTTTCAGATGAAGGTTTTTTTGCTGAGCTGTATGCTGAAATATTCCCAGAGTTTGAACAAGTTCATATTCTTTGTTTGCTTTTTAAATAGCATATATCAAGGCCAAGTCTTGGGAAGGAACAATGACATTGAGATATGTCCTTGGTAAGGAAAAATGTGAGCTTTAGAACTGGCCTCTAACATGGATTTAGTCTTGAAATATTTTATCTTAAAAAGCAGAAGTAGAATTTCAACTTCTTCCAACATTTGTGGTTGTAGATCTAGGAATTTATCTATGAAGTTAAGAGCGTACATATTTAGAATTATCCAACTGTGTGTTTTTTGTGTCAGTTTTTTTATTATTTCTGTGTCAAGTACTAATAAAATGGTGTTATGCTTCTTAAACAGTTTACAATGATCTCTTTTAAATTCAGGAGTAAATTTTGCCATCAAAATTTTAAGTTTTGTGTGGGGAACGTTTCAGAAAAAACAATTCAAATTGGCCAAATATTTCCTTACAGAAAGGAAACTTAAAAATAAAATGATGAGCTAAGTCTTTCAGTTTTAAAATGGAGATGTTAAATTTTGCTTTCTGTTACCAGGGAAGCCTATAGATTATATATAGGTGTGCTGTTTTCACAAAATAAGCTAGTCAGCTGAATTCTGTATTGTGTATGTGGCGGAAGAACTAAACACTTCTAAATGGGATCCACAGAGGTGATGCACTAAGGAGGTACTGGTTCTAAGTACAGAGAAAAGTGGGAAAGCTTGCACCCTGCACCCTGGAAAGGATTTGGCCACCTTCACCTTCTTGAGAGTCAAGTAGATGAGTTGCCTGTAAGGGTCACCTTTATCAACTTAATCTAAGCTCATCACTTTTAAAGCTGAAGATTGCTAGAGACCATCTTCCACTAAAGACACAGATGGCTGCAGAAAGACTACTTACAGGCAAGAAGTATAATTTCTATAATAACTTTAAATAACTTTCCTAGAAGTGGCTCTATAGTTCTTCAAATTGAAAACATACAGTCATTACAAAATACAAAATTAAAAATGAGCTTCAAAGAAGAATGAAGAAACATATATTCATGCACCAGGAAAAGTTTGTTCAGTTTAGAAAGTCTAGCCTTCTTATTAGAAGTTATGAACAGTTATAAATATTTCAGAAGCCAAATACTAGACATTCTCAGAAGACGCTGGTCAACCAATTCCATATTTACTATTTATAATCTTTGTCTGACATGAGTGGAACTATGCACAGCTGTAAGCAAATACACTAGTGAATGCATTGGCATGCCAGAGACTTAAAATGAATGAGGATTATAATGGCTGCTTTGCAGAGAGGAGAAGTAAAATAATAAATATGAGGATTGACATATGGCTTGATTACTATATAATAATGAAATTATTAAGCAAAAAAATCTATTTTATCCAATTTAACAGGATTTTTATAGTTTGTATGTTATTCTCAAGGCTGCAATTTTGATACTATGGATGTTCCCAGTACTTTTCTGTCGCTATGCAATGTGTTTTCCAGGCTTGGAGTGTGGGGTAGTCTCTTCTGTAAGGAGGTGTTTCTCCAGTGGCTTGGCAGAATCAGAGGCACCTCTCTGTTCCTGAAAGGTTGTTCTTCCATCTTACCCATATTGTACCAACACTTCCACAGGAATGTCGGGTCTGAAGGCCAGGCCAGTGAGCAGGGAACCCTCCGGGAGAAACTGCATCTGGTGGTTTCACTGCTGTCATGATTTGCAGTGAGCCAAAACAACAAGAGTTCTTACATATTACCATTATAGAAACTGGGTTTTCTTTTTATTTTGCAGCTGGCAGATAAGATATGAAGCCAATGTCACGAACATTTTTATTAAACAAAGAACCAGCTCTTTCAAGCAATGAGCCATTAGCTTATTTTATCCTGCCCACATGCCAACTCGGGTTAAATGCGTTCTGCCAACCTAAATCCCTTTGGCAGTTTCGGGTGCTCTAGTTACTCTTGTTACTCTTTGCTTCTCCTTCTGGGGCCAGAGTCTACCACTGAATGTGCATGTTTCCACGGACTTGTGTCCAAGGGCAGATTTTGGCTGCTGGAAATGGTTGTGTACTGTAGTGCTACTGGCCCTGAACTGATCTCTTCCAGCCAAGGGGTAGCTGCATTCCACTGAAATGATGATCCTTTTATTCATACAGGGTGTTTGGAAAAAGAATAGGGAACAGGAATAGAGAGCAAAGAATAATAGAAGTTTGAATTATGAAGCCTGCAAAGAACTGTAATAGGGTCCTACTGACCTTTCTAAAATTGAGAAGCTGTGGTGCTTTTACAAACTGCTGACATTTGCAGTCTTCAGAATTTGGACAGTCATAACCCACAATTATGGGCATAGTATGGACCTCCTTATGAAGACAAATTCTTGATGAGACACAGATGTTTGTCAGGACCATACCCATGTCAAAAAAAAAAAATCCAAGCCACTGAATTTGTGTTCTTCAAGGCATCTTTAGCATTTTTGGTGTTTCTAATTAAAGTGCTTTGAAGCTACAAACAGCACAAATGAGACATTAAGCCTATTAACCTTGCATAGCATGCTTATATTTTGCTGTTTCCCTTCTAATATGTGTTTTCTTGCATGTTTTTTAAAAGGGGAGAAAACAGGGCAGATTGCACATTAGGTTATATATATTTTAATGAAGCTGAGGACCTGCCTTTCCTCTCACAGCTGTAGAAAGTCAGGAATCCTAAAACAACACAAAGTTTTGTAGTATGAACCTAGATTGAGCATAGATGGGCCTGATGCATTATAAAAACAAATAAATGGTGAGAATGTAATAATTTGTTACTAGGAAGCTGACTAATGGAAGGGGATGAGATAGCAGGTGGTGGTGGGTGTAGATGCAGGGAATATGAGAGTGCTGTAGCACCATCTCTTCGTGCTGTTCTTGCACCATGAGCTGGGTGTTTCTGTTGCAGAGCTCTAAGCATCTGGCTGTGCTGCGGCGCTGCAGCCTCCCCTCCTTTGGAGGGGAAAGTGTTGGCTTTGTCTTGGAACCTTTTTGCTCTCTTTCTTCGTACGTTCCTTGCTCCCATCTCTGACCTTTAAACTCTGCCCATGGACTAAAACACATGAACAATTCATGCAAAACCTGTGCCTGTTAAGGAGACTAGACTGGACAACAGCAAATACAAGTGTAGCCTATGCTTTGTTCTTATTAAAACCATGTGGGGATTAATCCATGACCTGACGTACTGGTCCATCTTCTGTTTGCAATTGACCCTGTTAATAAATATCACAGCAACACCAGAGTAACTGTCATGGGCTGAGACTTCAGTGTGCTGGATATTGCACAGCCAAACAGCAGAGGTGTTCCTTGTCTTAGAGATAGCACAAGCATGATATTCATTTGGGAATTCATTATTTTCTTTCGTCTTGTATACTTCAAATATTTGGGTTTTTTTAATTGTAATAATAACAACAGCAACAGCAAAACAATGCAATTACAATACACGTCTTTAAGCAGTTTTGTTCTTTGCACCATTCAAAATCCTTGTAGTTTCCTTCTATAGAAATACACAATTTATAGAGATTAAGACACCTTTATTTCTTTTAAACCATCACTATTTCCTTAGCAATGGCACTCAGCCTGTCTCCTGATCTCCATGCAGTTTCCTGTAAAGAGTATATATTACCATAACCTTTGAAATGTAGTGGAAACCAGGAGTTTATTTCCAGACCCGGGTCCAAAGTAAAGTTCTATTTGGGAGCTAAAAAATGTTTCAGTGTTGAAACATTTCTTTGATAGCTAGGAAAAGCTTTTCCATACTTGTGTGATTTAAAAATACCTGCTTGTCTCCAATTTGGCCATTCTATAAACAGCATTGCCTCATAGTGACATCTGCTGGAAGAGATAGCAGTGAAACATATTCAGGTTTTCTCCACGCTTGCTACCTGCCAGCATTCAGCTCCTAAGGGAAAAAAACAATCCACTCTATTTTGGAGCAATGCTTGGTCAGTTCTGCTTTGAACTTTTCCTTATCCCATAGGACAACTGTTCTTCACCTTCTTCTTGTCCTGACATAGAGGGAATGACCCATATGCCAACATGACAAGGATCCAGAAAGTTATAAAAGCTCCATTGTAAGGCTAAATCCTTACCAGGGATTAGAGCAGTTTGCACGAAGGAAAAGAGAGGAAGTGCATTAGAACAGGAAGTCATTAAAATAATGAATCCCTTGGCAGAATTCAGTTTTTCTATAGGGTTTATATTTTTTTTTGCAAGCAGATTTAAAATTTCAAGATTGTCAATTTAAGCTGCATCCTCCCGTAGCTTTTCTTCTCCTACCTCTCGCCAAGAAAACCAGCTGGAGGGGTTTAGTAATGAACTAAGATGGGAATAATTTTCTCTTTTTTCTTCCTGAAACTGATGTGCATCTCTTTACTACTTAATATTGGCTCTTATTGTAGCTGTAACTGTATCATTGCACATTTTGATATATCTTGTACTTATTGTAGACTAGAACATGCATATTACTGTATAAAACTAGACTGATTTGTTTCATAAGTATATATCGACATATGTGACTAAGATTGTGAAGTCAAAAATAGGAGATGAAAGTTTATTCAAACCTTCTATATTTTCATGGAAATGGCATGATAGACTGATTTCTGTGTAAATCAGTGAGAAGATGCAGAGTTTTACTAGAGGAAGTCAGGAATTTAATCTCCAAAAATAACAAGTCATTGTCTTCTTCATTTTTTCCTCCACTTTGTCAGGTTTTGTTTAGGACCAATACCAGTTTAGAGTGGATATCTAGATATCTAACTCTTTGCTGGCTAGGGTTAGGTGAGGTGAGTAACCCCTCAATGACTATAAGAGCTAACACCTTACTGCATACATACAAATTTTCAAGAAAGGCAATATATGCACGTGAAAGGACTATCCTTTTACTAGATTGTTTTCTATATCTGGGAAAAATGAACCACCTTTTGACTATGCGGTCTTTCCTCAAGTCCAAAGTACATACAAGTCCCCATGCTGAACTGAATCTCTTTGCATTTGCTTCCTAGAGCATCTCCTGCTCTTTATATATGGATTCTAAATTTGGAATTCATCACCTTTTGGAAGAGAAAGCCAATATTTGCAACCTCCTGCTTGTTGTCACCTCACCTGGAAAGATGCATTCCTTGTCTTTTTAGGCTCCAATTTTTTTTTTAACATCTGCTGTTCTGATCTGAATATGGCACAGTTTGTTCCCAAATAAAGCTTTTTTTATGCATTAATAGTCAAACCCATCAGTGATGTAATCCTCTAGACTGCACTGGCATTGTGTTAAGCTGATTACATCCCAGGTACTTTGTCCGGAAGTTGAAAAAGTAAAATGTCACAATCTCACTTGGATAATTTGCACTGTGATTATAGGATAATTAACCCCCAGCAGACGAAGCAATTGCTGTAGGAAAAGGAACTGGATTTCAGTTATATACACATCATAACAAATGAAATGTGTAACTAAACAGATGTATATTTTTTTGACAATATAATTTGAACCTTTTATACAGTTTCCTGACCCTTAGTCCAAAACCAAATTCCCTGTCAGCAATTTCCAGTCTTCGGCTCTTACTGAATGCTCCTATTGTCAAAGCTTTACGCTGTTGTACTGCGTGGGGTTACTTTGCCCTGAGATAGCCAAGGCTGAAACAAGACTCCCAGGATTTTCTTCTTGGTTGGTGGGGGGAAAAATAAATACCTGCAGAGTGTGATTCAGTCCATTGCAATGCAGGCAAGTGCAAGCAGTGAAGTGGCACACCTCTGGATGTGCCTTGGCTGCCTGGGGAGTCTAAGGGGATTAAATTTAGACACTTAAATTAGGTGAGAGGAACTTCCCAGTGGTCTCTCATAGTAGCTGGCCCTTTCAGTATCAAATAGACAGTAGAACCCCAGTCTTTTTGCTGCAGATTCCAGTTTGTGAAGGCAATGTATTTTTACCTGAGGGCATGGCTATGCTATAATTAAGTGATTTAAACAGTGTGAGTTTAGGTGCCGAATATATACCCCAGATCTCAAGCAAACTTTTGTAGTTAATGCTGAAGTCCACTTCCCAACTTTTGGTTCCTCTCAGTATCTAAGCTGCTGAGGTTTCGATGACACCTGACTGCAGTGCAGACATATCTAAAGGCAATGCAGAGTATCACTAAATGCCTGCTTTGTGCATCAGCAGCATGCCTGCTGTAAACCCCTTGGGAAGATTTACCCAAGTCCTTTTTGCACCCATTGTAATCTGAAAGGATAAGAATATTCAGAAGTAAGTGTAAAAGAAGCCTAAATCATGGAATTACTTTTTATTACTTTTCATTGCTTTTCATTATACATATTTTAATGTAAATCTTAGATAATCTCTGCTCATTTTCTCTTCCTGAGCCATTGGGCACTCAGGTAGTATTTTATACTGGTTTATTTTTGTTACTGAAAGTGACTAATAAGCATGAAGTGTATATGCTATACATTCAAACCAAATACAATGCATTTTTTTTTCTCTACAATATTGCAATTAAATTATAATTATTTGCTAGAAAATGTCTGTTTTTAACTCCCTCCAGGTTGCCCTCTGAGGATTATTTTTCTTTCACTTTAAAATGAAGTATAAGAATATTAGTTACTTTTATTATTTCAAAAATTGATGTCACAGTCATTGATAATTTCTCATTTTACAGATTAATTCACCTTAGAATTACTGATATGTTTTTACGTTGACTGCAGTACTGTGCTGACTACTCTAAATGCCTTGTACTCCTTCTTCAGTCATAGCTGAATTAATTTATCAAGCAGGAGGTCCAGAAAGCAGCCACTAGCATTGTACAACTGAAGAGTTCCATATTTTTATGTTCAAGCTTTCCCTGGTTTTCAGTTTGGACACAGCTTTCCTACAGGAAATCAACAACTTGGCATCCTTGGCTGGAAGTCATGAAAGTCTATTTTGTGCAGGTGACACAAGAGAGTTTCTAGAAGGATATAATTCTCGAAGTATCCTGTGGCACATTGAGCAGGACATTAAAATCAGCATGCATCTCTCTTTTTTTGGAAAAAGTGTTTCCTTTTTTTTTTCCCCCTGAGCTTTTGAAATATTAAAACATATCTTTTGTAGGATTTAAAATACCTGCACTTCCTTTGAAACCTAGCTTTCTTCTTTTACATCCTCACTATCAAGGCAAACATTGAAGATTTCCCTGGATATCACTAATGTAATTATTAGAGTTTCAAGAAAGTGCCTTACAATTCATGTCAGTGAAGGTGTGGCTCTGTTTCTATTGAAATTCAGGTAATGTTTCCCATTCATTCAATAGAAGGAGGATCAAACTTTACAGATATGGTAACTTTGTGGAGCCTGAAGAGCACTTGCTTTTTTCTAAACTATTTTCTAAAGCTCCAAGAGCAGTTCAGTTGCAACACACGAACAACAACAACAAAATTTGCAGATTATGATATAAAAGGTATGTTTTACCATAGATGATTTTGCTCAATTAATATCACCAATATAATTTAGGGTTTGTTATGAAACTGGAAACAAAAGTGATAAGGCACATTTTCATTTGCTCGGTTTGTCATGTTTTGGATGAGAGCCAAAACTCAGAAGTGGGGAAAAATACCTGGCCGGCATTTTACTAAACAATATAACCTCCTCTTTCAGCTTCAAAAGAACTACTGGATTTTGCTTCCTTTGTTTTTCTTAATATCTCATATTAAAGGGGACATTATCAAAGACAGGAAATGCCACTTTCTATGGAATTAAATGATTTCTGGTTCTCCATTTCCTTCAGATACATGCAGAAGATTTTCTCAATTACTCTCTCTTGGCAAACCTGTTTTTCCACTTTTCTCTTTGGGTTGCAATCCAGCAGGTGTGTTGTTTTCTCAGGCTGACCAAAACCTGCTCTTCCCTTCTGTTTCACTAATTTTAAAACTACCTTTATGAAATCAGTGCTGAAGACACACACATAGGACGCATTAGTAATTATATGAAAATTGGTTGTGATAAATGAGTAATAGGTTTTAATGTTTTACATTCAAAAAGAAAAAAAACCCCAAAACAAAGAAACAAACAAAACAAAAAAAACCATACACAAGCAAACAAAAAAAACCCCACCTTATAAACCTTGAAAAGATTTGTCATAATCAAGTCACGGATTACCAGTAATCAAATTATGTCATGTACCCTCTAAATGTTTAGGAGAGGAAATTAAGATGTACACTATATGAATATTTAGACATGCAGTCCTTAAAAATGTCCTATGCCTTACAATTTCCAAACAGTGTTTAATAACGTAAGGATTATTTATGTAAGAGGGCAATGATCCTTATGTAATATCTGGGATAGGAATCGGTGTCTGAACAAAGGACATTAGTTGACTCATCTTCCCCAACTGAGAAAACATGCTCTCAGTCACCTGGCAGGTATAAAACTAGATTAAAAACCAGATTTCACAGGCATTTGTTCGGCACACTTTCATCCTTTCTTTCACCGGTCCAGATCTGAAGGAAAAACTGAAGTTAAGACCGTTTTTAGCAATAAAGACAGGAAACAATTTTTGTTTATCTACTGGTAATTAGACAGTTGTTCTGCTTGACATATTTCAGTTTCTGCATAGGGCAGAGAAAAGGGAATAATGAAAATGAGAGATATTTGAGTACTTATCAAAATCTGTGGAGATTTTGAGGCTGGACCATAAAAGGGGAAGGTTTTCTTTCTTTTGATCAGACATTCTATTGTTAAGAAGGGAGCAAACGACTGTTCTCCATCACTCTGAGCCAACTTCATCTCTGGTCAATCCCTCCACTCAAATCAGCAACTCTTTATCAATGCAGATGAATTTGACTCACTCTTGTCTGTCTGCAGCCAGTAAAGTTTCTTATAAAAGCTATTATTGCCAAGTCTCAGCATTTTCTAAAATACGTAGTTTTAACCAGTTTCACCATAAGCAATAAGAGTTGTGATGAAATATTTTAAAATATGTGACTGTCAGTTAACATAAAAGCCAAGTCCCTATATCACTGAAAATTGTAATGACTGTCTTTCTCATTCAGCAAGATATTACAGACACTAAACAAACTGTTATGTCATTTTACAAAGTGCCACTATATAAATGGATGTTTAAAGAGGAAAATTCTAAACCAGGTAATTTTACAAGGCCATTACAAAAGAAAAAAATAGCTATTTTAATTAATTTATCTTATGACAATGCCAGGTGGTCACAATGCTCTTAAATAAGGCCACAAATTGCACAGTTTATCCTTCTTCCTTTGGAAAATAAATACATTTCTCATGTTTTCATAAAACATGGGAATCCCTTACATGTACCTTGAGTCACGGTCTATGAGTTGTATGGCCAGTGTAGCTTGATTTCCCTAAGTCCAGGGAAAATCTGACACTGGAGAAAGTGAGTGATAAAATAGCAGTGGCTGTTGTGGGAGAGAAGTAGCAAAACAGATGGAAATAAACAGCAGATTATCTAACCTGTATTTCCAACACTGGCTTCATTATGTGAAGATCTGCTTCCTTGGGTTCTTCACCTTCTCTTGCAGAATATTACTGTAATACAAAACTTTTGTGTATTTATTCTGTATTTTGTTATGAAATGCCTTAAGCAATTCCAGCTGCTTCCAGGGTTATTTCAACCACGTACACTATTATTCATCAGCTGATTCAAGGTCTGGATATCATTATGGTATACAAGCAAGTACAGATATATTGCACAGGAAAAGATTCAGATTAAAAGATACAACAGAGAGAAAATGAACAGGCCTTACCATTGAATAAATGCAATTTTTTCTACATGCAGAACTAGGATTAAACCAAAAATTGACAAAGATTTTGTAATGGTGCTTTCTTCCAAAAATTTCTATGAACCAATCACTGTCCCTGAAGGTGGAATTTCCCATGCAATTGGGATCCACAGATTATTCATTTTGCATTTTCCAGAGGAAAAGAAGAAAATAAATCTAGTTATACAAAAGTTAATTAAAACACATAATCTCAGTCATGGTAACAAGCATGGTAATTGCCAGCAGATTTCACATTCTTTGTTCATTAAAGTTAAAATGAATAATATTGAAAGCTCTCACAATGGAAAGGGGTCATTCAACAAATTTTACAAAACCCCAGACACTTCTGATATTTATATGCCTGTAAACAATAATATTTCAAAGAACAACAAAACCAACAAAAATTCCTGAAGTTGTTCTAATTCACCTCTTAAAAATTTAAATGCATGAGGCTCAGTTGATTGTGCTTGTTCCTTGGGTCAGTTTTGCTAAGGCAGAGTCATCTGATTTGCTGTCCTGCAAAGACTTCTGCTTTATATTGTGCCATAAATGTTGAGGTGATTCTGACAGCAGGTTTTTAATCCATATATTTGCCCATAGTCATTGTAGTATTTTTCTATTCTGCATGGATGAAATACAAAAAAAGACGTGTTTTTTCTCAAACATCATTATTGATTTCTGTCTTCAATGCTTCATTATTTGCTTATGGTCTAAATGAACATTTAAATTTTTTATTACAGGTCAAAAATATTATTCTGAAGATAAAATAACTTCAGACAGAAGGTCAGTTTCCTGAAGGGAAACTTAATTTTTAATTAGAGAAATAAATTTGAGCTAAATTGTGGCCTAAAATCTGGTTTCTAATATTTTATTAAAGGAACAATGCTTTGAATTGAGGCTAGATATGATAGTGGAAGAGGTGTTCATCTCAGCCTGGTTAATTATCACTTTCTTTTATTCTTCCTATCTTCAGTGTGTGAGTGTTTGACATGAGAAAACTCCACGTAATCCTGTGGAGACATTATGTTTTATTTCAGATTATAATCTGAATTACACATGTTCAAATACATGATCCATAGAATGCAGTCAGAGGTTTTGGGGGGTTTCCATGTGCCTTATTCTGTTCTACTGATATTTTCCTAGTAAATACAGGAATTTCTATATAGGATCTTACTCCATCATTCCTAAATCTTATCCACATAACCTCTCTATACCATGTGCTTCTGAGGAAGGAGACATGACTTTACAGGAGCAGGAAATTATCTCTTCCCTGACATTAGATCTTAGTTTCTAAGAGTTACATTTGCGAAGCACAAAGATAAATGCTTCTTTTATTGTTTTTGGGAGTAATTATCAAACCCCAAGATACTGTTCATATTTCTGTATATTTGTGTTCTCAGCCTATTTAAATGCACTTAAATATCTGAACTCCACAAATTTCCTGCAACAGAAATTCTGTATTTTTATCTCTTTTTTAAGGAAAGCAAAACTAATTTTTATTTTCTGAGAACAGGGTTTTTCTTTATTTTTTATTGGTCTTTTGTTATTCTGCTTATTTTTTAGCAGTCTGAGATGGGATAACTAGTGTGAACATAGTATATTAACTGAAGATACACCTCTGATATCAATAGAATTATATTTTTGTTTATTCTCTGCTCCATTCCTTATATAACTTAATGTTTTGACAACTCAACAATTCACACCAAACAGAGGCTAACAGGATTCAAACAAAATCAATTAACACTTCAAATTTTTCCCATTCTCCATCTGTTCCTGTTGTACAGGTACAGAAGCTGATATTATGATAAGACTCTAAATTTAAATTTTATTTACTCCTATGCAGTGGGAACCGGTAGTTTGGTTGAATACTTTTTAGTAGAAAAAACTGTGATTTGTTCAGTCCTACATATGAGTCCTGCTTAAGTCAATAAGGCAGCCAAGATCAAGCCAATCCCTGCACCACACTGAAATAATCACTGAATTTCCATTCCTTTTGGGAACCAGTGTATGGGTGACTGTGTTCCCTAGCAGACATAGAATAGTTGAGAGAAAAGCAGAACCACCTGATTATGCTGGCTGATGCTGAAGACAGAAGATTACCTTTCTTCAATATATTACTAAAAGTCAACCTGCTGTTTAAAGCATCTCTGGACTTTCATCTACCCGTTTTAAAACCTGACATGTCAGAATGATCAGCACTAAAGATTAATGGTAGGATTTCTTTCCTCCCTCACTTTCCAAACCTCATGATTTCAACATGTATTGAAGAGATCAGGAATTATTCTGTATGTTTGATATGAAATATTAACCCCAGAAACTGGACATACAAAGCTTGCAGTTTTAAGAAATGCCTTTGGAAGCCAAGCTAATGTCCATAAAATGTCAGATGGGATTTTATTACTTCTAAGAAGGGAATTGCAATCCGTAAAGTGTAATTTGCTATGTGAACAAAAGAAAATGTATCTGCAAGTACAAAAAATATTATTTTTGTTTCTTATTGTTATTATTGTGACTGGTTGTTTTTGTCGATCTTTGTTTCTAAGATATTGATAAAATTATAACAAAATGCTGTCTGCACTTGGATAGAGTTTCACCCTGGAACAGTTATTTATCAGCTGCTAAGCTATTCATTATATACCTGTCAGGTAAGAGATAGAGGGTAACTTAAGTATTTGCCAAAATTCCTTAATTTTAAATTAATCTTAGACTTGGTAGAGCAGAGGTTTCTTTCATGT
>WEKY01042862.1:0-18764 GCA_013390045.1 Picathartes gymnocephalus
TGCTTTCCCTATTAAAATATCTCTGTCTTAACCCACAATTTTTCTCATTGTTACTCTTCCAGTGCTCTCCTCTATTCCCCTGTGTGGGAGAGTGAGAGGCTGTGTTGGGCTTAGTTGCCAGCTGGAGTTAAATCATGAAGGCTATTAACCCACTTCTGAAGACACTGAAGTCTCTCAGACTTTGGTCCCCAGATTAACATCCCATCCAAGAAGTAAACCAGTGCTCTGGTAATGTGCACCCCTGTTGTGGTGTGTTATTATATGTCTCAGTGCAACTTCCACATGTTCCAGTTTTAAAATTGTCTGACATTTCTCATTGAGAATGTTGTGGCTAAACATGTGCAGGAGCAGTTTTTCCAAAATAATGTATTTAGTTATTTTAAAATGTTTATTTCTCTGAGTAGTCAAAAGTACCAGTCCACAACCACGACAGGGTGGATTGGAAGGGGTTCCAAAATTACATTTAAAAAAACAATGCAATGCTTGAGTTAAGAGAAGTGTAGATGAACATCTGAAAGCAGTAACTTCCTTTTTCCTTCTTTTTAGTTTTATTTCTGTTTATTCATTTACACTACCGTAATTTGAAAAAGAACCAAAAGGGTTTTTCAAATATTATGAAAACAAATGTGCTGCTGTATTGAATACCTAAGTGTCAGGCTGGGAAAACATTTTTACAACCACATTATAATTCACTGAAAGATATGAAATCTCTTATTACTGAGTAGGCAATAACTCAGGTTATAAAGCAGTTCTATTCTGCTTTGCATTGTTGCCTTGATTCCTACAGCTTCTGCACTTTGAGGGTGCAAGAGGGCAAATATACTAAAATGTCATCATTGCTTGTAGAACTCTTGTAATCTGAATGGAAAAGAGTTGTTCACTTTTGGGCAATTTTCTTTAATACTCCTCTCATATTTTAAGGCAGTTTTGTTCAACATTTTTAGAATGGAATGTTCATTTTGCTTGTTTGTCATATTTTTCTTTTGTCATATTCTTCCCATTTAGTACCTTTTCCATTTTTCATTTAGATCACTCCTATTGAAGTGTTCTCCTTCCATTAGGGATCAAGCAGAACTAGTTGACTAACAATAATAACCCCCTACAAGACCTCTCACTTCTATCCTTATTCTCCTTCTACCTTACTGCTGCTTCACTTCAGGATGTTTGATTACAGCCAATAGTTATTCTAATTATTCAACGTTTCTTTACTTACCTGCAAAAAAACCCGAACAAACAAAACAAAACAAAAAAACAAACAAACAAACAAGCAAGCAAAACAAAAAACCAAAACAAAACACACAACCATTTCCTCCCTTTTGACCTCACTCTTAGTCTTTACTGCAACCAAATTAAATCTGGCCTGCTTGCCTCCTCACCTACTCCCCTTTACAGAATCTCTTGCACAGCAGTGGTTAGGCTGTCAGATAAAAATATCTCACAGCCACCCCAGTGAAGATCCAATCTTATCAGCTGAGAAGTTTCCTGAACTGGTGTGGATCAAAACTGCACCAGACCATTGCGGCAATTGTTTGCCACAAAAAAAGAATGTACGCATCAAGAGACAACCCACTAGCAGTCTATTTTTGCTTTAAAAATGAACTACCTTTTTTATTCCTACTACCTACACATGGTCTGCATACCATCTACCAGTAGATGTGACAGCTGATCCACATGAGACATACATGAATGAAGATTGGAATCCATGTATTTCTGGCTATTCCTCAGCCCGTAAAACCTAAAAAGAGCACCACTCAGTTCACTGTACATTGAATTGATGTTCTGCAGGATTTGACCTGTCCACACAGGAATGGAAAAATCATAGTTGATTTTTGTGTAACAAATAAGCATTGTAACATTAAATTTCTGAGGAAATTATATAAGTTGCATTTAATTTGCCTAAAAATAGAAACAAAAAATTACAGGGATAGAAAAGTCTCTTACTTGTAGAATTAATAACTCTTGGTCATGGCTCATCGTTTTAAATAAGGCACTATAATACTTCAATTTCATTCTGAACTATTAGAATTACAAAATCTGCCTGTGGTCTTAAAAAATAGCTCAGTACTGAAAGGCAGACATGATTCTGACATTGAACATTGTTCAAACAAGACAAAATGTAACCCAAAATCAGATTACAACATGCACTGCAGAACATCCTAATTAATTTCCTGAAATTAAACACAGATTAAAAGAGAAAAATTTTCAGAGAATTGTGGCATGAGGGGTCACTGAATAATGGAGAAAAACTCTATAATATTAAGTAATATTCCATTTTATACTGAGTTCAGCAGCTCTTACCAAAGCTTCCATCTAGTCCTATCACAGTTTACAATACTCTTGAGGTACTCTACACAGGATCACTAAAACTTAAAGCATATTATTTCTAATAAACAGTCAGTATATCTTTTAGTTTTCAAAATATAGTAAACTGTGAAAACATATTTAACAGAATGTATGTAGATACAGACTGTAAATCATCACATTAAAATTTTTACATACGTTCCTCTTCACTTATTTCCTCATCTTGTAAAATTACTTTGCCAAATTCAGTTACCATGTATCTCCAGAGACTATATACTAAATTGCTAGGAGAAAAAATTTACAGGCTGATATGTTGTTGATCCACCAAATACTGCACAGTAGATGGTCTAAAAAATTACTACCTGAGACTAAAGCTACAGAATCAAAGGATGGCATTATTGCTTTTGGAATGGCAAGGCAGATTTTTGCCTAAGTTAAATTGCTGGATGACTCACTGCTGGTCTTACATCACATGGAATAATTTATTTTCTCAGGTTTGGCTTAACTGAAAGCTAAATGTCATGAAGAGACTTTAATGGGTCTTCACTTGCATAGAAGTTTTACATTGAAGGAATAAATTTATTTCTGTTTCCTAAGAATCAACACACAATATTTAATGGTTTAGCTAATAACAAATTGCTAACTTTATAGTACATGAAAGGATAAGTTCACGATTTCCATGACTATTTTCTTGCACTGAGAACATCATTACCTTTAACATCTAATTAAGTAATTTTTTTTATATCACTCTATGTACTACCTCCCACTGTAGAAGGAATAATAAAAAAACAGATGACGATTGAAAAAAAAAATATTTGCAGAATATTTAAACTCCAAATCTTTGAAGCCTGGATGGGAATGGAAAAGGTTATGATGCAAAAAAATTAGGTTGCTAACCATTATTGTATCTGAAAACAGGCAGTGCTCAGTACTCCTGGCAAGTCTGAAAGTTTCAAATAGCATAACCAAGATCAGTTAGTCCAGTACTTTGTGTTTTGTGAAAGGATGGAAGAACTCTTAATTTAAATGTGAGCCCACCCAAACATTGTGGTTGTCATGTTTGTTTTCTTTCTAGGGGAATGAGAGAGAGAGAGAATCCTGTTATGAAAGGGAATTTAAAATGACGCACAGAAAATGACACACAGAACAAGAAAACAAATATAAAAAGACACAGAGCAAAGAAAGAACAAATAAAATTCAGATGGAAAACCAACAGGTGGAAGAAAATCAACTAGTAAAAACTGTCTGCTCATGCTATCCCTGGAATGTCACTCACACCTTACAACAAGACCAAGATTATTTTTACTTTAGCTAAAAGCATCATACAATTTTAAAATAAGTATTCATGCACCTTCTAACATGCCTGAGTTTTCAGTGTTTATTGCCTCAATTGATTTAGGATACAAACAATACAAGTGCAGCTCTTCCCTTCATTTGCAGGAACTTTATATATTTGAACTGTGGGTCTGTACAACTGAAGTGATTTTGCAGTTTGATTTGAAAACTTTTTCTTTGTTTTGGTATATCATCAAGAAGCTGAATTTACATGCTGGTGTAAGGCTGTGCCTGAGCCACCTGCTTCCCACTGTCGTAATCTAAACTGGAAAATACCAGAAAATGGTCTGTTCAAAACAAGCAGTGCTGAATGTGAGCATCTTTTAGACATGCTGGCGACTGAGATGTTCTGACTCCTAGTTCAGTGCCATAATCGTGATTGTAACTTACTCTCAGAAGATATCTCAAAAGCCATTAATATTCAACTTGTAGCTTACTTCTCAGGAACACTAAAAATCACCACTTCAGAAAAAACATGGAATTTACATTTTCATGACCTTAGACCTCAAGAAGGATAAGTCAGCATTTCATTGATAAGTCAGTAATTCAGTTTTGTTGACTTATATTCGCCACATTTTACTGTAAATGTTCATAAAATATAATAGAACCACAGAATCATAGAATTTTTACAGTTGGAATAGAATTCTAAGATCAAATCCTGTATTCAACCTAGTGCTACTACAGTGACACCACTAAACTATGCCCAAAAGTGCCATAAACATATTTTTTTTAAAACTTCCAGGGATGGCAACCCTACCACTTCTGTGGGAAACCTGTTCCAAAGTTTGACCATGTTTTCCATGAAAAAAAATTCCTAATATCTAATATAATCCCCTCCCAGAGCAACTTGAGGCCATTTTCTCTGTCACTAGTTGCCTGGGAGAAGAGACCAATTATCTCTCCTGAACCTTCTTTTCTCCAGGCTAAACAACCCTAAGTCCCTCCTCATAAGACTTCATCCTCCTCCAGACCCTTTCCCAGCTCCCCTGCCCTTCTCTGGACTCCCTCCAGCCCCTCAGTGTCTTCCTTGCAGTGAGGGGCCCAGAACTGGACACAGCACTCGAGCTGTGGCCTCACCAGTGCCCAGTACAGGGGGACAATCCCTGCCCTGGCCCTGCTGGCCACACTATGGCTGATCCAGGCCAGGATGCCATTGGCCTTCTTGGCCACCTGGGCACACCCTGGCTCCTGTTCAGCTGCTGCCACCAGCACCCCCAGGTCCCTTTCTGCTGGGCCATTTTACAGCCACTCTGTGCCAGCTTGCAGTGCTGCCTGGGGTGGTTGTGACCCAAGTACAGGACTAAGAACTTTGTTTTGATGAACTTCATATCATTTCTATCCTATCAGATCCCTCTGCAGAGCTTTCCTATCCTCCAGCAGATCAACATATTTCATCAATGAACTTTACAGTAATTTCTACTTCAAGAAATCTTTCTACTGTAAGAAAAGCAATAGAGAGGCATTATACTTACGTGTATATGGTCTAGATTTTAGATCTAAAAAGTATATACTGTCAGTAGCCCACAAGTCAATTAACACAAGTCAATTAAGTCTGCAAACAGAGGCAGCTCTGATATCCCCAAGTGTGACACCATGTGCATTGTCCGAATGCTTCTTGCACTCCGTCAGGCGTGGCGCTGTGACCACTGCCCTGGAGAACCTGCTCCCAAAAACCCTCTGAGTGAAGAACCTTTACCTTACATCTGACCTAAACCTCCCCTGACACAGATTCACACTCTTCTTTCAAGTCCTGTCACCAGTCAGAGAGAAGAGATCAGTGCCTGCCTCTCCACTTTCTCCTCACAAGGAAGTTGTAACTGCAGTGAGGTCTCCCCTCAGCCTCCTCTCCTCCAGGCTGAACAGACCAAGTGACCTTTGCTGCTCCTCATATGACTTCCCTTCCAGACCCTTCACAATCTCTGTTGCCCTCCTTTGAATGTTCTCTAATAGTTTAATATTTTTTTTGTATTGTGGCCCCCAAACCTGCCCCCAGTACTCGAGGTGAGGCTGCCCCAGTGCAGAGTAGAGGGGACAATCCCCTCCCTTGCCCGCCTGGCGATGCTGTCCCTGATGTCCCCAGGACATCCTTGGCCCTCCTGGCTGCCAGGGCACTGCTGGCTCATGTTCAACTTGCCATTGACCAGAACCCCCAGGGCCCTTTCCGTGGCACTGCTCTCCAGCATTCCCCAATCTGTCCATACATCCACAGTTGGTGCGTCCCAAGTGCAGAATCCAGCATTGTTAAACTTCGTATAATTGGTGGTTAGCCAGCCCTCTATTATTCTTTGAGGTCTCTCTTTCCTGGTCATAAAAGGAAGTCAGGTTTGCTAAGCAGGATGTGCCTCTCATGAAGCTGTGCTGGCTGTGACCGATGACTGCTTTGTCTTTCAGATGTTTTTCAAAACCTGCCAGTATGATCTTCTCCATAAGTTCACAAGGTACTGAAGAGAGATTGACAGGCCTGTAGTTTTCAAGGTGATCCTTCTTGCCTTTCTTGAAAACTGGGACAACATTCACCAGCTTCCAGTCAAGTGGGACCTCTCCAGATGCCCAAGACCATTCAAAGTCATTGAGAGAGCTTGGAGACAACATCAGCCAGATCTAGGAATTCTTGAATTGATCCCTTCAGACCCTATAGATTTATAAGGATCCAGCTCAAGGAGCTTTCAGTAAATGACAAAGCTGAAAAGAGTAAAAACAATAGGAAAGTAGATTTCCTTGCATTCTGGCACTTTCCACTTGTGATCTGCACACCGTTTCTAATTTAGGCTTTTTAGGTAACCAGAGTGTGTTTATCTCACAACACTCTTTGCATCAGATTTCATAAAAGAATATGAGGCAATACCTCCCAATTAAATAGAAAGTTTTTGAGAAGAAAATTCATTCATGTGGAATATTCTGTTCTTACAAAATGGACAGCTATGTACCTTGCTTGCCCTTAGTGGAAGGATACAAAGGCAATTTTTCTGCAACAGGCTGAAACAGCGATTATCCATAGTACACTGATATGTCACAATGACAGATCACTTTTTCTTCATCAGTCTTTTAAAACAGAAGTGTCTAAAATAAGTGTCTATAAAGTCATTCCTATGACTTCTGTCTAAAAAATTTTTGTAAACAGTCCATAACTAGTATGATCTTGTTGAGCACAGCAGAGACTTTTTAGAGCTTGAATCCTCTCTGAGCCTGCAGATTAGGTTACCTTACTTAGTTACTCCAGTAAGAAAGATCTAGTCTTATTGAAAAGCTCAGAGAAGGATCATAATACTTTTTTTTTAATGCTTTGAAACATTTTTTCTAGAATATCTTGACTAAATGACTTAGTATGAATAAAGTTTTGTCTTTCTAACTTGCTAGGCAATTGCCAAAATGTACAACCTATTCTAAATCAAAATGAAGTGGGTAAAATCTGCATGGGTTTAGAGCTATTCACTACTTGGTTGTTTGGGTGACTTCTTCTCCCTTGCTCTTATTCTCCATCAAAAGATAAAATGAGCTTTGCAAACTTCAAGACTACTTCATGTGTCAGAGAGTCTACAAAACCAGCAGGAATCTACCCTGCGTCTGTGTCAGCAGGCATGGGATTGGAAAGACAAATGTTGTCATAACCTCCACCCACGAGAATCTGGTTGTTGGTTTAGTTAACACATCCTCTGGCTATTTGAACTGGTCACCCAAGAAGTCAACAGTAAGTCAAGCTGTCATGCCTTCCTTATTAGTCATTTCCTTCCACAGCTGGATCTTCTGCATTCATGTTTACAAATCAGCTGAAATCTTGTTTGTGCTTCGAGGATGAACTGAAGGCATTAGAAGAGTATCTACAACTCTGCAAACTAAGATTTAGGTTTTCCCATACAAGCAAACTCCACCAACTTTCTGTTCACCAGCTGTCTTGCTGCTCCTGAATTGCATGGATTTTACAGTATCTGGGATTTTTGTGTGTGTGTGTGTGTGTGTTTATTTGGTTTTTGGTTGGTTTGTTTGTCTGGGGATTTTTTGGAGGGGGAAGGGGCATAGAGTGGGAAACAGAACATACATCCTCTGAGCCCTTCTATGTAAGTATCCAGAGAGGAATTTCAGCTATTTTCAGTGAAGGAAATGCTTGAATTGTTTTCACTTAACATGGTAACACTGAGCAGTTGTGTTTGTACACATAAAGAAATGCGCATATAATTACCTTTTTTTTGTTTTACTTAATTAAACAGCTATTTCTGGGCAATATTTCCAGCTAACTGGGCAACATGGAGACCTTGAGTTGACATAACTGCTTACTCTTGCTTATTTTCACAGAACAGAATAAAAATTCTATATTTAGGAATGTCTTCATTTTACTGAATGCAGAACAGCCAGGGTATGAGAGAAAGGAAAAACAGGCATAATATAAAGGAGGAATCTGGAAAAGTTCTAGCTAAATCCAGCTCATTGTGAATGATATTTCTCTTGACTTACTGCATTTCTTGGCAAAATTATTTTTTCTCTTCCCTCTAAAGAGTTACCTACCCTCATCCTGCCAGATCTGACTTTTGTGTCAGCCTTTTCTACAAATATTAAACAGAGAAGACTTCATCTTTCCTTATTTTTTTCCCTGAAGTATTCTTACTGAACCTATCTGGGTAATGACACAAAAAAAAAAAAAAATTAGCTGTATTAAGGATTGCCTGGAGAGATCATAGCATTGGCTGGAGAAAAACAGAATAAATTTGCATTAAAGCAAAAGCAGAAATAAATAAACATCTCCAACAGGTAAATTTTGTTATTCTATTCTGAAAGGCACACTGCTTATACAAACTAGTCAGAACAATTTTATAAATATGTTCTTTACATATTTAAAATCACTCTCTCTATTTAGCTAATATCTAATCACCATCTTTTTGGAGAAAGAAGTGCTTGTATTCTATGTTTACTTTTTATGACATCCTATCCATGACAAAATAAGAAATAGAATACATGAGTTGTGAAGGTCAAACATGCCTACTGAGATGGAACAACTGAATCTAAGATTCACAGCCTTCTCCCTACAGTCCCCCACCCCAATCCCCTCATTTACTGATAACAGATTTGCCATTAACAGGTTCTATAAGCAAAGTGAAACTATAAGCAAAGAGATGCACACAAGTTCCTATCATCACCCTATCACTATGTACCTCCATGGCCAGGACCCAACCACCAAAAAATTGAAGATAAGGTTTCTCTATCATTGGAAAATTTCATGGATTATCTGTCATTTAGAAGAAAATTGACATTTCAAGATATTATTTTATGCTAAAGCTCCAGAAAAGAATCTTCCACAAGACTGTAATGCAATTTTAATTTTACAAGAGAGACAATTGACTGTTATAGGGCATAGAGATGAGAAGTCATTCTTGTCAGTTTTCTAAAATGGTGAAAACACTTATAATGTTTAATGTATTTACTATCAGGTCTCTTAAGTATTTTTTAATTAATAAGAAGTTAAATGCAAAATAGCCCCATTGCTTGTATTAACAGAGTTGCAGCAAAATAGACACCAGTTTCATTTATGCATATTATGAGATAAGTATATTTTGCAAAAACATCTATTTGCTTTTTCAGGATGAGAACTATTTTCTGAGATGTCGTCTCACAGCAGCCATTTCCTTAATCCAGACAAAACTTGTTTTGAACCAATCAAATATATATTATACAGCTATTACACCACTAACATGAAGACAAATTAACTGCTTGTCACTGAATTCTTTCTTGTGTGCTTGTTGTCAGCAATTAATATCACAGCAGAAAAATGTGTCTACTGGCACTAAAAAAATTTTAACTTGACAATAGAGGGTTGCATTCACACACAAGACTTTGTAAAAATTCATATTCGTGCTAATATTTTGCAACCACTGCTGCTGCTTCTGCTGCTGTCCTTAAGCAGTTACCTTTCTTGTGGTCCACTGTACTAACGGGCTTAGTTCCAAGAACTGATACAAACTAAGTCGTGGGATCATCTATTTAGCAAGCAGATGAAAACAAGCAGAAGGAGGAGGGATATATGGATTCCAATCTCTATTTATGAGAACATCCTTCCTGTCATCAATATCTGCATTCCACTAACGTATGGTTTCAATTCTGCCTGTGCAATGTGGTTCAAGCACAATAGTCAAAGCATATATGTTCCAGTCAAGAACATTTCACTTTATATTAAATCAAGTAAGAAGGGATACCATAGCAGTTTCTGTGAAAGCTCTAGCTGTTTAGTAACCTGCTGCTCCTAATCATTTTCAATGGTACTGCAAAGTTTTTTCCATTACGTAAGAGCAAATGCAACCTCTGATAAATATTATGGATAATATCCATGAAAAATAATATGTACTCCAAGATGCTTATGGTTTTCATTATTTATCTAATTGTTTAAAATTTACATTAGTTAAAATATTACTCTGTCAAAAACTTGTTTGAAAGAGAACAAAATGAGAAAAGAAACCTGAAAGAGAACAATTCATCATTAATAAATCAAAATCCCTATATATTTTCCTTTATTTCTATAGTATGTACACTGTATTCAGGTTCATGGCCTGTGAATAGCCTTAGGAAAATGTTTGGAATGTGAATTGCTACTGCAAAGGAACTGAGGAATCTATTAAAAAGGTATTTGAAGGTATATAAGATATACTGTGGCTTGAATTGCTGGGGTCAGCTCTAGGGTATGCAGCAGAGCCCCGGTGTCTGTGATACAAGTGTAAGCACAGTGTACATGCAGGTACCTACATATAACCACCTAAATCTAGGTATCTCAACCAGAAAAATGAATTCCACACTAAAGGTCTTATAAGCCAGCTTTAATTAACCTAGAGATGCCTCAAATATATGTCTTTATTTACGTAAGCAAACTGCTGCCTGTATAGTACTAGAAATATTTACATAACCTGTCAGGAATACTGGAAGGTAAGTTTACTGCTTATATTAATTTGCCAACATCAAGAAGTCAGATATTTTTTCAGAGCATTGCATCATCACATGCATATTAACTGTCTTCAAGTATGAGCTGAATCAGACCCAGGGATTGGATCTGCTTGATTTTTTTCCATGCCTTAAGTTTATGACATTAGCACAACCCGTGGACAAGGAAATAAAATCACCTTGATCTGCAGCTCTAGTATCTTTTCTAAGAATTAAACATTCTCAACCAGTGTGTAAAATTTCAGTAGAAATTTGATCAGAATCAGTATTATAACTGAGTGATTCCTGAACTTTGCAACAAACTTGTAACTATGTGTGACTCCATTAGACTACCACACACCAGTCTCTACTTTCAGACAATATAGATTCCACTGTGAAAAAAGGATTGATATGGCTTGAATAACAGACAATTTCTCTTTTGTCTTACTGAGGACAAGGCAATTTTAATGTTGGGAAAGAATAGTCGCATGCCACCTTTACCAGTGATCCATCTCTAATCTCTCTTCTTTTCTGAGGCTTCCCAAGACTTCTGGAAAATTTGTTTCTTGCTAGAGGAATATAAAAGAGGATCAGACTATTGGTATTGCAGAAACAGTATTTATAACACTGCACCTGGATGCTGAAGTGGCATTTTTCTTGCTTACACCAGGTGCTGTATCTAACTTAAATCTGCTTAGACAAATCATATAGTGAGAGAATATCTTAGAAGTTTATTAAAATGCTTTCTCTAGTCATTATGTATGTTAGATCTATTTATCCTTCTTTAGAAATGAATAGAACCAAGATAAAATCCTTGGTTTAGTAGAATTACTCGTGATTTAGAAAGCTTAACTGCTCCCTAGCCCAGAAGTTAAACTGTTATCATGGGCGTTGTCCAAATGCCTCTTAAACACTGGCAAGGGCACTGACCACCTCACTTATAAGCCTGTTCCAAAGTCTGACTACCCTCTCCGTGAAGAAATGCTTTGAAATGTCCAGTCTAAACCTCCTCCAGCACAGTTTTGAATCATTCCCACACATCCTGTCACTGCAAACCAGGGAGAGGTGCTCAGCACCTCCCTGTGCCCGTCCCCTCCTCAGGAAGCTGCAGAGAGAGGTGAGGTCACCCCTCAGCCTCCTTATCTCCAAAGTGGACAAGCCCAAATTCCTGCATTGGTCTCCAGGACATGTTCTCCAGCCCTCCCACCAGCTTTGTTTCCCTCCTCGGGACACCTTCAAGGACCTTCCCACCCTTCTGCACCTGCAGGGCCCAGCAGGGCCCACGGTGAGGCTGCCCCAAGGCTGAGCCCAGCGGGACCATCCCCTCTCTGGGCCGGTGGTGCCGTGCTCGCTGCTCTGGGATGGGCTTTGTCCTCGGGGCTGCCCAGGCACTGCTGACCCACACTGAGCCCAGCAGCAGCCAGCCCCACATCCCTCTGCAGCTGTGCAGCCATTCCTCTCCCACTTCATCCCTGTGCCCGGTGTTACTCCATCCCAGGTGCAGAATCCAGCATTTGGACATGTTAAATTTCAGCCCGTTAATGATTGTTCAATCCAATCAGTCTAGATCCTTCTGCAAGACCTCCTGTCCCTGTAAAGAATCCACAGCACCTCCCAGCCTGGATCATCAGCAAATTGCTACTGGTGCATACACCTGCTGCATCCAGATGGTGAATAAATACACAGAACAGAACTGGGCCTGGACAGGAGCCCTGAGGAACACCACTGGTGTGACCAGCCACCAACCAGATGTGGCCCCATTCACTACAACCCTTTGGGCTCAGTCCCTCAGGGCCAGTTCTTCACCCACCACACCATGCACCCACTCATCCCACAGCTGGACAATGTGCCCAGAAGGATGTTGTGAGAGACAGTATTGTTGAGGAATAGATTCAGTGCAGAAAGCCCTGGGTCCAGCTGTGGTGGAGCTGCAGGCTGAGCTCTGGGTGACAGGAGCCCCACATTGCTGACCTTTGCTTAACAGAGGGCATAGGGACCTGCAGCCAGAGGACCAACACTCAGAGACACAGCAGGAGCTAAGGACCCCAGACTCTTGCAAGCTTATGCTCATGATGGTATAAAAGTCCAGGGTTTCCTATGTTTGGGGTCCCTCCTTGTAGGCACCCAGCATGAGCTGTTACTTAGTTATCGCATCAAGATTAAATTATTTTAAGGACCAAGATGTCTGAGACTCTACTATAGAAAACATGATGTTGAGTTGATGAGGAAGTCTTGTCTGATGGTGTGAGTGTGGTGTGTGTAAGGAGTTAGGAGAGCACTTAGCAGCTTTGGAGCCGCCCACTGAAAGGGGTTTTGGTCCCAGCCCAGGTGGTGCAAGTGTGACTGCCAGGGTGGCTCCTGGGTGGCAGGACAGGAAAGTGTCCTTGAAAGTATCTAAAGTCTAACTAAAATCCAGGGAAACTACATCCGCTGCCTCCCCTTCCTCCACTAGATGGACCTTATCATAGAATGACAGCAAATTAATTAAACAAGATTTTCCCTTTGTAAAACTATGCTGACAACATCAGATGATTGCATTGTTTGTTATATGCTTTTTAATAGTACCTAGTATGACCTTCTACATAATTTTTGTAAGAACTCAAATTAGTTCTCTCTTGGTTCCAGCCAGGACAGAGTTAATTTTTTCAGTAGTCTGGAGGGGGCATACCTGGGACTCAGAGGTTATTCTGTCTCAGCTCATTGCCAGAGGCAGGGGAAAAGGAGTCACTCTCCAGAAGGAAGGGCTCTTTCCCGCTTGGGGTGACATTCGTGCAGTCAGGTTGTGGGCTCCACAACATATATTAGGGCACATGAATCACTCTCTCTTTTATACGCTTTTGTTACTACTTCTGTTGCTGTTTTTGCTTATTCTTTTATCTCATTGTTTTCAGTAAATTGTCTTACCTTAACCTGTGAACTTCACCTTTTGTGCCTTCAATTCTCCACTCTACCCCACCACAGCTAGGAGGAGGAGGAGGGAAAGCAGAGGAGTGAGAGAGTGGCCTGTGATTTAGAGAGTCTCGATGGGAGCACTGAAGTGCGGAGTACCATTCCTAAACCATGACAAGTTCCCTGGCTCTTCCCTCACACCCTTTTTGAAAATTGGAATACCTCTGGCTTGTTTCCAATCAGTGGAAACCTCCAAGACCTTTAACAGATGATAAAGAGGAGTCCTGCCACAATATGCAGTAGTTCCCTCAGTATCCCAGAACAAATGCCACCAAGCCCCATGGACTTGAGAACATTCAGCTGATACAGCTGGTCGCTTACAACTTCAGTGTCCGCAAATGTATATTCACAGTTCCTGCACTTGTGGTCCACTCACTCAGGGCATTGGCAAGCCCCAGATCTATCAGTATTATTAAACATTGAGGAAAAAGCCACACTGAATGCCTTCACTTTTTCTCCATCCCTAGCAGTCAGCTAACTATCTTCAACAAGTATTGGTCCGATGTTTCCTTTAGACGTCCTCTTGTTAGTAACGTACTTTAAAAAGCCTTTCTTGTTGTCTAACAGATCACTGGCCAGTCTCAACCCTTTGGCCTTTTGCGTCTTCTCCCTGCATATATGAACCACAGCTCTGTAACTTTCCTGCAAAGCTTGATCTTACTTTCACAGGTCATATAGATTTCTTTTCCTCTTGAGATCTCTGTTCGGTCAAGGGGGTCTTTTGCACCTCTTTCTTCACTTACACTGCAACAGGATTCCCTGCTCCTGTGCTTCTTAAAGACAGACCTGCCCTAATGGACTTGTAAGCCCTCAAAAGCAGATTCTCAGGATAGTCTGCTAAATGGTTTCTTGAATATCTTAAAGTTAGGTCTCCTGGAGCCCAGGGTGGCAGCTGTACTCTTCTTTGTTATCCTTAGACTAAACACATTAAACCAAGTCATTTCATGATCACTGTGGCCAAGACACTTGCCTACCATGACAGCCCCCATGAGTTCTTCTCTATTCACAAATAGCATGTCTAGGAGGGCAATCTTCCTAGTTTGCTCACTTATTATCTATTACAAGAAGCTATCTGCTAGAATCTTCAAGAATTTGAATAAACAGACATAAAAAGAGGAGGGGAAAATTATGTTTCCATTTACTAAGTTCACTTGTTGAAAAGAATCAAACATTCTGGAATATAAACAATATTGTTTTAAATAACCATATCATCTGAAAGTTTCTTTTGGGCAAAGTAGCTATCATTTCCTGGAGTGGAGCCTAACTTTACCCTAATAAAAGTGACACCAATACTATGAGAAAGAATTGGAGGCTGGAAATTTAAAAAAAAAAAATTGACCACATTTCAATCTTGTGATGCAGGAAGTGATGAGGAGACATAAAATTACCTGAAATCCTGCCAAAGCTTGCAGAGGAGCTGTCAGTTCCTAAAGAACAGGGTGTGCCTCAAAACCATTGTGTGATCCTTGTAGTAACCAAACAACAAAGTTAATTTGTATGAACAAGGTATTCACGGGCAGGGGGGGCTATGTCCACAGTGCAGTGTCTTGGGATTGTAGCAACTGACCCCTAAAGAAAATGTTCCTGCAATATGTGTCACAACTAAGAGTTTTTAAGTGGTACTATATTTGAGGATGTGTCATTTTCTATTAAGTCTTGGGCTTCTCTCCACATGCAGCTAGAAACACATACCTATTTTATTGCAGGAATTCAGATGTTGTGATTCAAATACCAAAGACAACACAAAGAAACCACATTCCCAAGTTATTTCTATTACTTTGAATATTGATTATGGTCCTAGTGGTCACCAAAGTTATAGTGCCTCAAAATAGGTCTTTGGTTATCATAATTTAAAGTATGTTTCAGCAAACTCATATTACTTTTACTGGATCAAATCTTGCTTCTGACACTGTGAAATCTCCCTGACAGTGCTTGAGTTGATGTAAGTTCATTTCATGGGAGCAGAGTGTTATGGGCACCAGGATACAGATGTCAGGACACAGGAATTAGTAGTGCATGGACCAGAGTTTGTGGAGGACTGGGCAGTGAATCACAGGGTTATGAATAATACTGATCATTAAAACCAGGGCAGGAAAAACAGCTGTTGGAACTTCTACAGCTTCAGGGTTCCTTTTCACAGAGCCTATTAGTTGGAAAGAATTAATTTGAGATAATAGAGTACAACTGGCCTCTGAGGGATTTTGTAGGTTTGTAAATTATTGCAGTTTCATACCCATAACTAAAGCCTTTGTTGCTTGTAGTACAGCAGGCTAGCTAAGAAAATCATAGAGTAAGCAAAGCAAATTAAAGTGGACATGACCTTTTCTCCATTTCTTGCAATACAAGAGAAATGTGGAATGAAAGGCTGAACCTGAACCAATTCTTAAAACCACAGAAGTCTTTCCTATTTTTCTGGAATTCTAAGTCACAAAGAAAAGATAAGTGCTGGAAGGCACTGGTATAAGGAATATGGCAAAAATTCTACTAAGAGAAAAATGCAACCATTCTCAAGAAACTCTCAGACAGCAACATGAAACCCTAGCAGTCAAACAGAGTATGTCACTCTAGAACTCCTAACAGCTAGACCAAAGAATCCACAGTTGGATGTTGTGTGGCCAGAAATTCAACTAACGACCATATTAATATTTCTAGAACTGATAGTGAAAGTACCAAAAGGGGACACTAATAAATTATTCCTCAGTAATTCTTTCAGTCCTCCTGCTGAAAAAATAAACCTAATACTGCTCAAAAAATATAGTTGATACAATAGCTCCAGCCAGAGATTTATAAATAAATATAGTAAATAATAGAGTTAAAGAACATTACATGCTCAAGGAGAGATTCAACCCAAAATCTAGGAGAACTATAAAATATCTGTTTTCTAGAACTAAGTGGTTAACATCTCATTACTAATATTGAGCAATGAACTGAACAGAATTACCGTCAGTCTTCACTCAAAATTTCTTTCATTTGCAGAGACACAGATATAGTCAGATGGGCCTGTTGACAACAATCTGTGAACTGCTGATTTTCACAGACAGCTTTGCCAGCAGTAATGTTCTTCTCTGCCATATGCTACCTTGGTGATGGTTTTTACTCCTCTCACCATTTTCTGTCCTTCCTTGGGCAATATACTGATGGGCAGACTATCTTTCAAAGAGACTCAGTGGTGTACCCTGGAGGCTGGTCACACATGAAGCCATCCTCCATCACTTATGAAAATATCCAGCGACATTAGCAGCTGGACAAAGGGCTTGATCCAGAAGGTACTGAACTAAGAATCTGAAATTTTTAATAGAATTCACAAATCAGTATGGGAATTATGAGGAGGTTAATTAATTGTGTACTGTGGTTTATGCCCTAAATAGAAATAAATAGAAAATAGTTGTTTCTTTCTCCAAGAAGCAGCTGTAAAGTCATGATTTGGAACTCTTATTCTGCCAATGTACTGTGGAGTCTTCACCGGGTACCTTATTTCAATTTTGCTTATTTTTCCAAAAATATTATTTAACTGGTCTATATTTATAAAAGCAATCTAAAAGTAAAATAATTGTGTGACAGCCAAGATTGTTTATATCCTCAAAAGCTTTGAAGAACTTCCATTCAGTCAATTTCCATGAGAATTCTATTTACTACAGAAAAAAAATCTCTTAGTCGATCAGAAACTGTAATTCAAAAGAGTAACTGAACTACTCAGATGAAGTAATATACTCATGGGTTTGCCTTGTCGGATACAGCAAATAGGGCAATATGCAGTGATGTTATGATTATGGTTATTCCATTTTACAGAACATCTATAAAAAGTCGCTGTAAAGAATATATTCTTTCTAATTTCTTGAGAAAGGAACCCAAGGGGATCACTTCATCTGAAATCCACAGCCACAAATCAAATCCCTTAGAAAAGGAAAAATCAGCTCTGTAAAAACCTTTCATAATCTTACAAAGAATAATACTATTGAAAATTACTAACCTTTTTTCCGAGGATCTGTAGAAGTATAATATTTAGAGAAGTACATTGCCAGGCTCTTACCGCATCTATTAACTACATTAGACATCTACTTATCCCTAATTATTGATTTCTAAGTCATAGAGAACCAACATTTAAATTATTCCTCCAGTTCAATAAGAATAATCAAGTATTCATAGTGATGAGCATTAACAGATACATGAGCTTGGGTTGCACTCAGTTACTTGAGTGCAATTCGTACCCTTCTGAGAGTGTTCAAAAATTATCTTCTCTGGGCAAAGCCATGGTACTTCACAAATCCTGAAGGATACCTTGGTATGTCTATCTCTTAGATATCATTAAATTGGACACATTAATCTATCCCTAAATTCCACTACTACTTCAAAGCCCATTAGATAATTATAAGTTTTTATGCTCAATTTTATTTAAACTTTGACTTTTAAAGCCTGGGTTTCATGCTAGTTGCTTTCTTCATTCGAGTACAAGATTGTCCCTACTGTGCAGCCTTTAGCAATCTTAAATCTAATCCCTAATGTTCTGAGGGAAAACTGAGGTCCTCTGAGAAAAGGTGATTAACCTCATTTATTTAATTTTGGGCTTGTTTTTTTCTTTTAACAGATGGTGACCTTCTCTAACTGCCAGGAATCCTCATGCACGTGCTGACCTGTAACTAGTCATTTATTCCAGGGAAAGTGTGCAATAGTTTGACTCTCTGCTTTATTCTGGCTGACCTACAAGGATTTTCCTAATGTTCCTACTCACAGAAAACTGGACTTTTCACCATATGACAGTGACCTCAGAAGCCAACAACATACTCTGTTAGATAAACAATATGTTTTCAAGATAAACATAATGGTGGATCAAAGCATGAGTTTTTCCAAAAAGGGGCATGTTCACTTTATTATTTGTTATGCAATCATCCTCAGTTTGTTGCATTGCTGATTTTCTTTCCCTTGCATATTAGTTTTCATCTGTATTTTACATATCCATTAAAAACCACCGTCTACTCACTCCAGCAGAGATTAAATGTCTAAAAGATGGATTTAAGTTCACGATCTCTCCTATCTCTATACAATTACACTGCCTTCCATATTGCAGTACAGGTCTCAAAATAACTCCTCAGTTCCCCGCAATCAAAACTCCCAAGCTAGTTCAAGTTCCAGGAATTCAGTCTACAGAGAGCTCAAACTAAACAGACTCTGGCCCAATGAAAATCAGGCACTTTTCCAAAAGGTGATAATGGATAGACACCAGATGGCCAATGGAGGGGAAAACAAATCTCCTGGTATGTGCCAAAAAAAAAAAAAAAAAAAAA
>WEKY01042862.1:18770-37127 GCA_013390045.1 Picathartes gymnocephalus
AAAAAAAAAAAAGAAAAAAAAGAAAAAAAAGAAAACAACAATAAAAAAGGCAAAATGAAAAGTAGATTAAAAGATTGGCATCAAAGGGAAATAGTAAAACGCAGCTAAATGCGAGGCAAGGGTGCTGCCTGGCAGATGGAACAAGCCAGAAACAGAGATGAAGGACAACGGGATGCAGGAGTTCCGGAGGACAGGGTCAGGTTTCCGTGGCAGCGCGCAGCCCAACACAGAGCTAAGAGAGGCAGTCCCTGGAATGTTCCAGAGGGAGCAGCCATGTTACAGCTGGGCAGCCTGGCCAAGCTTCACCTGTGGGCACACCGTGGTTGTCTGGGGAGGAGCGGGAGCAGGTGTAAAACCAGCCCTGAGCAGAGAAGGGCCTTTCCCTGGCGCGGAGGGCAAGGCTGCACGGCAGCACCGCAGCTGTCTGGACAGGGAACCAGACGGGAGCAAGCCATCCCTCTCCCTTGTCCCACGGGCAGACACAGCACCTGTGGAAAAGCATTGTCCCACCTGTGTTATCTACTCCCTGCTTGGCTGTGATTTTTTAAATTTTGCTGTTCTGCGTCTTTTTAATTGCATGTTTTCAGTTTAAAACACAGCTTTCCACTGGTTTTTGCTTGCTTTCAGGGAAATATGGCATGAGCTGCCTCAGAACTTTACTTGACAGCGAATTCATCGGGGAAGAGAGGTGGCATCCCGTGGGGACAACACAATTACTCTATTGCAATAAACAAGATTGCTGGAAATATTACTCTTAGATTGCCTCTAAAATACTCTGTTAATATAATTTTGGGAAAAAAAAAGATACATGGGCTGAGCTCAGTCCCAGTGCAACTACAGGTAAATTTATTGGATTCAGTGTCATATTTGCAAAGGTAAATTATGTCCATTCCCACTTTAAATGTTCAAGAAACTTAAATAGAGTATCTGCAGAGTTGGAGTAAATTATTATCCCAGAAGATAACTGACTTCACCATGCTTAGAAACTCTGAAGTAGATATACAGTTTCACATATCCATGCTGATTTGAAAATCAAATTCTGCAAATGAATAGAAGACCAAGAAGGGCTACAGATGGCACAAGCCATTGCATATTTCAGGAGATCTTCCCACTTTCATTAAGATTAAAGTACTGTAATAGTTAGTGGATTTTTAAAAGAAAAGGCAAATTTGTCCTATATTTCTTCTGCAATTAGACATATTTAAATTTTGAGCTTAGAAGCTGTACATTCCTTGTACCTTGGCTACCACCTTAAACAAAGAAGTTTTCATACTTCAAATTACCGTAATAACGCATATGTATAAAGGCCTGTTCATTTAAATCAGTCAGCTTAAAATCTAAATACAGTTAGACTCCAGAATTGAAAGGTGCCAGAGTACGAAATTTCCACAGCTGTAAACAGTAAATACCTGAAGTGGGGAGAGTAAGAATGCATGAAACTTCCAGTTGAATGTGTTTTGCATTAATGTACACAAATCAAATGTTTTGTGAACGATTTAAGTAAGTGGATGAAACATCAGGAATGAAGCAATATAATCCAGTAAAGTAAAGCATGCATACCCTGAGGCAGAAGTGATTTTAGTTTTCTTGTCATAGCGCAGCATTTTGTTGTGTGTTTGTAATGAAGTGGGGGACACTAGAAACAAGGCACTGAGCAAAATTCTAGAAAGTCTTTTTAGATATTTCTGTTGCTAAAAACCAGGTCTCTTTTTAGGGTCAAAACCCACACACTTTGAAAAAGTTCTACTTTTCCTCATATAGGTTTTCACTTTTCTCTCTGCTCTAACCAGCAAAGTATTTCCCTGCCTTTTCCTGTATGCAAATATAATGCAGATTGCAGACAATGTATACTTGTAGCACTGCTTGTTTATTTTTTACTGCCACACTCAAGAATCCATTTTCATTTGAAACTACATTTTTCTTCATTCTTTTTTTCCTTAGCTCTGAGCTAAAGAATTTAGAAATGGGGCTGCAGTGTTCCCAGAGCTGGGAGCTATCCACAGATCCAGCCTTGTCCTTCCCAAACAAGAAGTCCAGGGAGAATCCAAGCACCCTGAAGACTTTTTTAACCCATTGCAAGATCATGCTTCATACTTAAACAGAGACAAAAATGCCTCTGTAGACAACTTGCCACCCACTGACTGAGCTTTGCAGAGTTCAGGCATTTGCTACAAGTGTTATCTTCAGAGAAACTGCTTTTAATTAAATGTTTGATTCCTATCTTTGTCCTTTGGGTTATATATCCATGTATTCATTCTTCTCACATATCATCTCTGTGTTTCATTTCAGGTTCATACATTGTTGATTACCTAATTACCAGTAGTAAAATACATAGCTTGAACTATGTCTTTTTGAGGGAATTTTTGAGGGAATTTAAGGTCTTTAGAAGTAGGGTAAGACTGGCCCTTTCCAAAAACTGGCTTGGGAAGATCACCTCTGCACTAAAAACTTGAACTTCAGGTGTTGTGCCTTACTGCACCATTTAATTAGAGAAGCAAAAACCAGTGGGTTCCATCAGATTTCTTGTAACTTCTTTTTCCATTGTTCTGAGAATGTATATTGGGAGCTAGAAGTTGTGTAAATATAAAGCCCTCCAATATATTTCTGCATACTATATTTTCACTAAATTAAATATGAAGTGTTCTTCATTAGGAGCCCATTGGGCAAAGAGTTAAATCACAAGAACCTCTGTCTGTTTATGCAGTGATTTTTTTTTTTTTTTTAATAAGGAAAAGGCCTGTTCCTCTTATGCTTTACCTTTCCCAAATCACCCAATTTAATCATGACATTTTCAGACCTGTGACCATACTAGGTCCCCCTGTCTTACAGGCTGATAAGAGATTGTGGGCCTGGAAACAATTTTTCCACGTATTGCAGGGAGCTGGACAGAACCTCGTGTGAATCTTCTGCAGGATCAGTTTGAGCTGCGCTGCACAGCATTGGGCTGCCCAGAAGGTAACCCGGGTGTTATAACACATGCTTTGCTTGGAAGTATCCAATACTTTCTATGCCATCTTGGTGCTTTTCACACTTCAGGGTGACTCTGGTGAAAGCCTATTGTCTTTGATCTCTCACAGCTCTGCCTTTCAATGGTGTGTATTTTTAGATGCAGTGGAAGTAAGCCATTGACTTTTTTTCTCCTTTTTTGAAGAGGGCTTCTCACATGTTGTTTACACTCTCTGTGAGCTTTAGTAGAGAGTTTCTTCTCCACTGTGAGGAACATACTGTTCACGTGCACTCTTTCTCCTTCTCATGTTTGTGTTGCCTGGAAAAGACCAATTTTCCCTAACTGCATCATGCCATGCACTATAAATCACATTTGTGTCCCATTTAAAATATAAACCACAACAGACACAGAAGAACAAAAGGAACCACACGCCCAGCTTTTTTTGACAAAAATCCCACACATTGATAATTAGAAGCACATAAAACCATACACAAGCTAGGAGAGCTTGAGCGGCGGTCATGCCTCATGCTGTCTGTCTCAGCCTCCTCCACTTTCAATTCTGTCACAAAATTGCCTGGAACAGTAAAAAGGGCAGGAGAAGATTAACATAAACAATCTGTGAAACAATGGAGATTAAAATAATAGTAAAGATTGCCTGACAAGTGTGCTTTCATGAGACTCTGGGAAATCTTTGCTTTAATTAATTATCTTCACTTGTCCAAGGGATATCTGAAGCACTTAAACACTAAAAGGAGAACAACGTGTTTTAAAAGCCATCTGTAATGCAAATAATTGTTGAAAACATTTTAAGTAACTTAGTGCATAGGCAAGGTGGATAAAGATTCTGGCTGCATATTTGTTTTACATTTTGCAATCTGCTTTATTGGTCCTACAAACTTGAACCATAATCCTGTGAGCTCACTTGTATAAGTATTCCCACTAGATTGAGCAGAACTCTTTGAGGGACTGGATTGCTCAGTTTGTTATATATATTACCAAATGTAATTAATAGCACTCACTACATTTTGTTGCTGGTGTTGCAAGGCTCCTAGGCTCCTCCTAAGTACATGGTGCTTAGGCTGCTTGAGGCATGATGAATCCACATGCCTCATACATCCCGCTGCCCTTTTAACTGCTTAAACCCCTAACAAGGAACCAAACATGTCGAGTGTCGAAAGAAAAATAAGCGTTTGAATGGCTGAAGGACTTTAACCAGGGATGTTTAACAGATAAAAGACAAAGTTCAGTAAAAAATTAGAGCTCTTCGTTCCCCACAGAGTATCTCAAACTAGATGGCAGTCCCAACTTCACACTAGGATTTTAGACAGTGTGTGTACTACAACAAGTGTGGCACATGGCAAAGAGGTGAAGAAGAACCTCACTGATCTCAATAAAGTCATTATGAATATTTTATTAGTGTAAAAATTACCAGCACTGAGTAATCTCATTTATGAACTTAGATAATTTTGGCACCAATTCTTTCACAGTGAAATATATTTATCTTCCTTTAGTTTCACCTTCTAAATCAGGTGAATAATGATTGATAGGACATAACCCTCTTTAAAATAAAAGGTGTCATTCCGTAAAATCCAAATTTTTATGGGTTTTTTTGCTTATTTTTAGATTTGCTGTTAAGTTCCTTCCTTACAGATACCTGCTACCCCTCGTCTGTGCCAGCATGTTATAGGTGCTTCATACAAAGCAACAGGGATGCACTTGAGGAACTCACACAAAGTCACATGAACTTCACACCTCCAGATCATCCTGACACATATATTCTATTGCACTTGCTCATTTTTAGCAGTGCCATCTTTCAGGAGCCCATAATTTCCCCAGAACTACCAAGAATACCTACTGAATGTAAATGAATGACCCTATTAATGACTCTTATTTATAAGAGCCATTACTCCCACAACAAATTTCGTTCCCTTATATGTATAGTCAGAAGCAATCAACAAGAACAACAATTTAGTTTAAGGCCCTAAATTAGTGCCTAGGTTCAAGTGGATTGCCAGTAAGACAGACTGACAGCAAGCTGAAAGTTAATTAGCTATATTTGCTAATTTTTCAAATGCTAGTAAAAAAGAACCTCTCGTCCTGAGGTAATTAATTGCCTTTTGTCATTGAAAGTGTTCATTATTGCAAGCCTAAAAGGGCTTGCTATGTCCCAAGAAAACAACAGCCGTATAAAACCCTGGAATACCCTACCACTAAGCCATAAGAAAATTCAAACAGCTCTTTGTTCATAATTTAAAGAAATAGATAAGAACACCAGAGGAAAAAAGGAAAAATGAATCCTTTTAAACATGGAAATCTAGGAAAGAAGTTCTTGACTTCAAGTATCAGGTAAAGAGGAAGAAGAAATTATTTTTCTCTTTAGTCATCTAAAAGCCAAACGACTCATACTTTAGCTCCAGTAAAAGTGAAGTCATCATGAATTCTGCCACTTCTTTCAATAAAACATTTTCATTTCCAGCTATTACATTCTATTCCCCCATCTTTACTTCCAAATCTTAACAGTTAAAATTTATGAGGAGAATTATATAAAGCGTTGCTCAATATTTAAAATATTTAAAGCATAAATATTTATTGTATCTGAATTTGTTCATGTGCCTTCAAACAAGAGATTCTATGTTTTAAATTTTCCAATTAACAGATATCTTCATCTATTCATCTAGAAATTTATCACAAAACAGTGATGCTCTATTAACATAAATTCTCAATTAAACTTATACAAAACTGAGACAGGATATGTCCTCTTTTTCTTTCTAAGAAATCTTTTTCAAATAGAAAGATTTATCTAAAAAGAAAATATAATTGTTCTGCTTTCTATCTGCAAAAAGGATGAGATCTCTAACCCAACATTTTCAGCTTTTCACAGTGGTCTTTGGAATTGCAACTTTTGAGCTTAATACCAGCAGTTATTTTGAAACTATTTTCAATTTTTTTTAAAGAAAAAACAAACAAAAGCTGACACATATATGTGTGTATACCCCAATTTTGCATAGCTTTTAATAATGAGTTTTCATGTTGTTTTTGCTCGCTGTTTTATTTCAACCTTCCTGTAAGCAGCATTTTTAATGGATTTAACTGTATCTAATTCTTTCTCTAATTTATTGTTAAAATATAAAAGAATTACGACTATACTGAATTAACCGAGTAAGTAAACATTATATGTTATCTACTTTGACTTCTCCCAGTGCTTCACTCTTTCTAGCACATTTCAGGGTGGTACCTAAGAGAGAATCTTCACAAAAAAAGCTTCACAAAATCTTCACAAAAGCTGCTTCATATAAGCAATATTCGAAACTCAGCAGTGTTTGCATATTTATTCTACATATTTGTTAGAAATTCCCTGTAGTTAAGTAGATACTGATGAAGGTAGCTGACTTGAAATTCTCTGCAAATGACATAAATCTTCTCAGTTTCTTGAAAAAATCATTTCACTTACAACTGATAAAAAACATCAGATTCACACCGTTACAATTCCTGCACATTCTCAGCTGAGAAAATCGTAAATGGATTTTCTGTGGGAGCTTAATCACAGTTCTCAGAACTCACATTTGGGCTCTTCCCATATGCCAAAAAGGAAACTTGAAGCAACCTTTCAGTAATTCTCCATCTCTCAGTAATTCCTATTCATAACACCTTATCTGAATGAATTATTTTATGGAAATTTTTCCTAAATGGTAAACTCAGCTGGCCATTTCCATGTTTTTCTTAACACAAAATGAGGCACAGAATCCTGACTCAAGAAATGGTGACTTAGATGTTCCTCATTATGTGGTCAGTCATTTGTTTATGGAAATAAAATTGAAAGAATATCTTAATTACCTATATGGTAGACACTTCTACCCCCTAAAACTGTTCATGGAGGACATATATGCCCATTATATTCTACTATTTGCTGTATTCAACCTACATATTCAATCTTGCATGAAAATAATAATATTATGTTGACTGTTTATAACTTGCCTTTTATATTTAATATAAACCTATGCTATGATATTTGGGACTGTATTTTTTTTTTTTTTTCTGTGACTGAAGGGAGAGGAAGATTTTTGTTCTTTCTATTTAAAAGTGTTGGGAAAGGAGGGAATGAGAAGGCCTGAGGAAGTGGAGGTTATATACACTTAAAAACAGAATCATTCATGTAGTTCAGTTGACATCCAGGAAGAAAAATCTAGTGAGACATCTTGAAGCCTTTAAAATAATAATTTTTAACTCTAAGGAATTCTTATATTACCCATGCTTAAAAAATGATAAGGAGTAAAAATCCCTCACCTCCATTCCGTTTTTCAGATCACAGTTAGCATATATTATATGTACTGTAGGTGTTATTTTTAGGTCAGTTGCCTGATACTGTATTCAAGGCACGTTTTGTATGGGTCACAGAGAGTTCAGGACTAGACATATGCTGCTAGTCTGCTGCATGGGTAGAAAGTGTCTTTCCCAAGGCCTTTTACTCACATCTGAACTTTCTAAGATATTTTGAAAGTTTGTTGGTTTGTTTTGGGTTGGTTTGTTGAGTTTTTTGGGGGGCTTTTTTTGTTTCATTGGGTTTTTTTTTAATTTGTAACATTCTGCTTATGGAAGTTTCTGTTGTCCCAGCTTTGTTTGCTCTCTTTTTTAAGCCAATAAGCCATGTTGGCTAGGAATTTATTCTCATAACTTCCCAGATCAACAGTAATTGGCCCTTGGAAACTAAATTAAAAATGCTGGCCCAGCAAAGAACCCATACATCAGGACGGTTTCAATTTAAGTGTTTCTCACCCTTCACAAGCACAGGGACCACATGAGATGATGGAAACCCTCAGCACATGTTGCATAAGCTTGCCAAATTATTCAACTGAAAACTTGGTAATTACATGTAGCTATTTCAGGCCATTTAAGCAGAGGCCTCATGCAAACAGATTTCATGGGTCTTCAGCCTAGATGATTGCCAACGACACATACTTTGTCAGAATTTTCCTTCTTCTCTGTCTATTATACTGTGCTTCTGTCTATTATCCTCTTGGCAAGACAAAGTATTCTTCTCAAGATCTCTCTTGATCAGAGCTTCTGTAAGCACTATAGAAAAATCAGCATGATTACTTGGCATGGCTGCCCCTCCTTCAGCCCAAACACTAATCTTGGAGTTGCATTCTGCTGCCCACCTACACTTTCCATAAGTTTTGCTCACCAGTGTTAGAACCAGATTGGTTAGAGACCTTTAGCTGGTGGATGGATTAGGAAAAGCTTTAACAACTGTTCATTTCAAGTGCCATGTTTTTTGAAAGCAGCTCATTCGTTCCATCTAGTCAGGATTAAAAGCCAATCACAAGTAAGCCAAGCAAATGGTAGCCAAAGCATAAATCATCATTACATGCTGGCAGCTGGATGCAACTACATGACAACTATTCACAAACAGGATGCTTGGTGCCCTTTTATGTGGATCTTGTGTTCTTTGCACATGTTTGTTCCACATGAGTTGTTTCCTTGGAAATACAGGGAGAGAACGAAGGTGATGAGAGAATAATAAAATAGCTCATTGTCTCCTGCTGCCTTTTACTCTTGGACAAAGGACCCTTTTACTCATGGATAAATTACGATTTGCCAAACTGATATAGAGATAAGCAAAACCTGCAACTTGTCCTTCAGACATGATGCACAAACCAAATATGTACTTGGGTCTTTGCCACTAACATAAGCGAAGTTACAAAAGTGTGGGAACTGCAGCCCATTCACCAAGGTTTCCACCCACTCACAGCATTAGTACCTCTCCACAATTACCTGGTGTTCTCTAGCTATGTGGTATTTCTTCCCTACATTATGGTCTTTTCAGTCAGAGAAAATTAAAAATCATAGCAAAGGGTTCTCTTCTTGGAGTCCCAGCAGTATTATTACCCAAGTGAAGATCATCTCTCCTTCAGGAGAGATGTTTAAATTAGTGTGCTTTTATTGCTTCATTTTTAAAAGTCACAGTTTGGAATTAAATATGATTTATTGACTTGAGTGACTGGGTGGTTTTTTCTTTATTTTTTTACTGTCTAGTCACTACTTCTAATTGTCTTTCATAAAGAAGTCAAGGATATATGTGTTTCAGTGACATGCTACATAAATTTGTACAGTTACACCAAGAAGAAAAAGCACAAGGAAAACCTATTAACTTGCAGAATATATATATTTTCCCTCATAATTTAAACAAAGCTTTGTGGTAAGATTCCATGCTAAACATTATTCTTTATGTTAATATGTCAGTGGAATACAAAGACACAATATTTGTAATGAATACCCCTTATAAAAAATGTTAGAACAATCTCAAAAATCAACAGATTAGCCATGTAGCACACTCTTTTCTCTAGCTTTTCATACCTTCCAGCACAGAAAATATTTTAGGAAAACATTATAAACTATCTCAAAGTATTGCGAACATCTGCCATTCTGTTGTTCTGCCGTTAGAGTCCAATATCTTATCTATGATGGTCATAAATACCAGGTGTAAATACCAAACAAAGGTGTAAGAATTTTCATGGGCATGTATTGGATAATCATCTGTCATGTTTACTTTCACCTTGAATCCTAATCTTTGACAATGGCTTATGCATCAAAACATTTCACTGAGGCTTTTCAAAATGTGTCAGCTTTAGTAGGGGTAAGTCAGAAATTCGTAAATGTAAATGTAAATGTAAATGTCCTGGAATATTTTCAGACGTTGCTGAGTGCTCCATCTCATTGTCTTTCTCTAGAACAGTGCTGCATGGAAGTTTCATGGAATCATTAAGGTAGGAGAAGGCTTCCAAGACCACCAGGTCCAACTGTCAACAACCAGTGTGTTCCCCACAAATTCGTTTTTCAAGTGCTATATCCACGCATTTTTTAAACACTTTCAGTAATGATGACTCCACCACTGAGCTGGACAGCCTGTTCAAATGGATGACAACTCTTTCCATGAAGAAATTTTTCCTAATATCCAATCCAAACGTCCCCTGGTGCGACTTGAGGCCACTTTTTTCTTGTCTTGTTGCTTGTTACCTGGGAGAAGAAACCAACATGCCCTTGGTTACAATATTCTTTCAGGTAGCTGTAGAGAGCAACAAGGTCTTCCATGACTCTTCTTCTCCCCAGGCTAAACCTCAGTTCCCTCAGCCATTCCTCATAAGTCTTCTGTTCCAGACTCTTCACCAGCTTTGTTACCATTCTTTGGACAGGCTCCAGCACCATTTGCAGCTCTCTTCCAGTTCAGCAGACCTCTTTGTTACTGTTGAGATCTGGGAGGTCTTACTAAAATGTATTACTGGGCTTCTGTTTTGTATATAATCCTCCTTTAGTTAGACCAAGAAATATTTACAGATATCCCAGATTTTTAATTTCACACATCTTGCATTTAGAAGCAACACATTCATCTCACAGAAGAAATTTATATCCATGAGGAAAATCAGAACCCCAGTAAAGTCCATTTATAAACAGTGCTATGAAAAGAGCTTGACATATTATGAAATCTCTTCCAAAAGTTAATGCAACTTTTCTGACTAAGACATATCCTGTGTGACTTTGTGAAACAGTGATTGCTTTTATGCACAGGACTACTTCATGAAAACAAAAAATTCCTTCCAAATAGCCTTAATTTTTAAATGTGGCACTGATATGATTAATCCACATTGAGGTACTAAAGGCACATTAATCCACTGATGTCTTCCTTCCCAATATTTCATTTTATCCTAATATCTAACTGTACAAATCTAAGTACCTGAATGCTTGATTACTTGTGTACATTGTAAGAATTGTCAGTAGTTTCAGACCCTGATAACAGATTAAGTACTATGAAAGTTGTTAATTCTTCTAGAGCTGGAACCTATTAAAAGTACCCAAAAGCTGAACCAGAGAACAGTGCTTTCTATTAAATTTCCAGCAGGAGTGACACATCTATGAATCTGATTAAATGACCCCATAATTTCTGGTTGAAACCAAGGCCTTGTTGGTCTACATGCACATTTTGTCCTGTAACAGCTTTTTGGATTAATGGGATTATTTAAAGCAAAAGCTGTATTGATAACCAGCTAACAGTGATCCTTTTATTTCAGTAAGCCTGTTTGTTGTCCTACAGTGGGTAAATCAAAAGTACCACTTTTATATTTTCATACTTGAAAATGTAGTAGTAACTTTTATGTCACTGCAGAAGTGTCAGTAAGATAACAAAATCTGTCAAATGGTGGCAGAGGGTCACATAATCTTCACAAAATTCTTCAGGGAAAGATGATGTCTACTGGCTTAGACCTTAGCCCACAAGACCTCGTGAATGTGTCTAAAAGGCACTGAAGTCAAAAGGCTTTAAAACACATGCTAACTGTTAGAACACACATTAGCACTGTTTCTGAGTGAAAAAGCTTTCCTGAATAAGGGCCACAGGCAGGCTCAGAGTTTCTCTCTGTGACCTGGTATTACATCTGGTCTGCTTCTAAATGTTGCCCTGAGGAACTGGAACTGGATATACCACACGATGATTCAACAATCAACATTTTTCCAATTTGTGCTGATCCTTTATATTTCCAAGAATGGGTGGTCCCAGCTGGCATTGCCCCAGTGTTAAATAAGGTAAAGGTGTGTCAAACAGCAAGTCTCAGGAAGATATTACTATTATACTTACTTGTACGGCTTGTCAAAGTAGTTTTCTTGCCAGCAGCAACAACAGTAGCATGTAACTGGAATTGTTTCATTTCAGAGACTAATGGCAAATAAAAATAAAGACTTCTATGCTCGGAAAACAACAGCCCTGTAAGATAACAGAAAACAGAATAACTGGTAGCTTACCCTGTAAGTAAAAAATCCAATTTAAAAACAACTCACATGTACATCTCAGATGAATCTTTCTGCTAAATATTTCTCCCTAGCTCAGTTACTGCCTACAGGGATACTACCTGAGGTTTGCTATTTAGAGCTGTCCCAGCAGCTTAGAGTAAAAAATATATGTTACATAGAAGAACTAAGTCAGCAAGTCTACTGAATCTGAACTTAATTGTTTCCTTCAGTTGTAACTGCACTGTTTTATAACATGACCAGCGTTAATCACAGCCCTTCCTGCACCATAGAATAAGCAATAAGGCTTGGGTCTTGATGAACTTTTTCTGTGCTGATGCACTGCCTGAGAAACTATTGCAAAATAGGATTTAAAGATTTGAAGCCTCATTCAAGCTAAAATCCTCCTTTTGGTGCACCACTTTCTGATGTCTACTCTCCTTCCTACTGGCAAAAGCTTTTCTGATGCTTTCACTCTAAAGTAAAATTAATTTATTTTCTTCAAGATTCCTGTCATAAGACTGTAATAAGCAAATATTTCCATCTGTTTTGGGAGACAAATGATTAAAGATTTGCCAACAATTGAAGAGAGTATGGATACAACACAACCCAGCTCAGTCCCCAGACTTAATACTCATAATCAGAGAGGCAATGGACAGAAAGAAAAGAGGACAGAACACAAAGCAAAATCTTGGATATAATGATCCAGAACTGAGGAACGGATGAGCTAAAATATCATTCCAAACTTAGTGACTTGATCTCATCCCAATGTGGACTGAGACTGGGTCCATGACTGCATTTCCTTGCTAAGTGGGGAACAGAGTTGTGCCACAGCCCTGTGTCTGTTTTGAGAATAAGAGGATTCATTGTTGCAGTCTCGATAACTTAAATATTAAATGCAGATTGAGCTAGTAAATTCAGACTCTCAGTTTTGAGCAATATGGGAGGTATATGAATCCAGCACTGAGTCAGGCCTCAGGCTCTCTTGCAGTTAAGCCAAAGCTGTAGGTCTGCCTAATATGCATTTCCAAATTCTGTACATAATGATTCTCTCTCTCCATATATTGTTAGTTCTGAAAAACCTTCTCCCCACCACCTTCTTATTCTTTCCATCTTCTTCTTATTCCTTGGATTGTTTTTTTATTTTTCTCCTGTTGTTTTGGATTTTTTTTCTGCATTTTGCTTTACAGTTTTTCTTCATGGTCCCTCTATTGCTCTTTTTCTTCTTATTATTATTTTACTCTTCCTTTACACAGATTGGCTGCCATAACTGTGTGGGAAATGACTGGAAATATCCAGCAATCTAGTAAACGGCATAAAATGACTGAGTCCATTTTATCTGAAACACAAAGAATCCTTGCAATTCCTTTTATATCAAGTGGAGAAGGGATGCTTACCATCTTTAGGAATCAGCCAGAGGTTTCTCCTTTCTGTATCCTGAACTCCACTGACTTCACAATGTGCACTAGTAATGATAGCGAGAATGGAAACGGTAAACCAAAACCAGTTCTGGGTGAAACTTGAAGCAAAAAATCAGGCTCCGCATCTTAGACAGTGAATTTATGGATGCAGGAAATTATGAACTGAAGGGACATCTGTCAAAATCATTAGAAATAAGAAATGTGAGTCTCTGAATATCTCTTGCACAGATGCAGATCTGAAGATGGAATCACCAAAACCTTTATATTAGATTTTTAGGAGCACACTCCAGGAAAAAACAAAACAAAACAAAAACAAAAACAAAAACAAACAAAAAAAATTAAAAAAAAAAAAACAGCAACACCACTGACAATGACCTTATTCTCTTAACCCAGAAACTATTTTCCATAAATTTCTATGCTATGTTACAGGAAAAAAAATTCCAAACATTTCATCTGAAGTCTTTAGTCCTTAACACAGTACTTGGTTGTGGTTCTACTTTGAAAAGGAAATCCATATGACATTCCATTCTTGCATGCTGATTTTTGCATAAATTATCACTTTACAAGTAGAATGAATCAGGTATTTGAAGCATCCTGAGCCATCTATGACATTTTTTTTTCATCCCATACTGCCTCTTGGAGACAATGAGGCTAACAGCATTTTATTTTTTTTTCTTCTCATTATCTATGAAAGTGTTCTACGATGGCTTGTTTTCTACAGTATCCACTCACACATTGTCTTGCTTATTTAGACTTTTCATATTAGCTTTAGGATTGTTAGTATATTTTCTGAGTCAGGTAAACTGAGTTGTATATTCAACAGATGTAGATGGATATGCATCATATGCATGTACATTGTATTATAGATAGACTATAGCAAGGTTTGAAGGATGGAATTCATGACTATAGACCACTGAGACATTACTTTTTCCCTTGGACCTCAAGACAAATATACCAGGCACATGAATTTCCTTGTCAGCCTCAGGATCTCCCAGACTCTTCAGTGCTGCCAAGCACAATCATACCACAGTAGGTTCCTGGGTCTGAACTCCATCCTAGCATGCCTCTCAAAAGCGGACTTGCAAGAAGATCCTCAAAGACATCTTTACAGCAGACTACCATGGTGTTTACATGAGGGGAAATTAATCTCTCAAGGGCACCTTTAAAGGAGCTGGATAATCAGTGACATCCTGAGCCTCAGCTTTCTGCAGAATGTTTAAAACATTAAATCATACATGTAATTTTTCCACTCAAATCTTTTAATTAGCCTATTTCCAATGCTTATCTGAAAAATTCCAAGGTTGCATCTTCCCACTGACCTGCTACTGTGTGCACTAACCCCTTTTTTCCTTCCCTTTTGCTAAAGAAAACATAAGCAGTACTGTGCTTTTCATGCAGTAATTGTTAAATTCGCTGAAAGTGATATGTCATCTGCATCTACCAACTGAAGCTCTAGCGAGCTTAAAATGTCATAATGGGAGAAGGCTTGGCTGCTAACCTAGACGGTATGAAAGGGCTCTGAGAATGCCCATTCTGGATGTTTCACTGGAAAACTGTAAAAAGCGCATTCCATACGGCTTCCAAAAAATCCCACAGTCACTACCAATGGGAAAATTGGGTGGCTTTTAGAAAACAACCTCAAAATTCTTCCGTCATCTGTGTCCCTGAACATTGTGTTCCAAGATTAGCTCTAGAAACTGAAAAAAACAAACTTTAAATAGCTTGACACAAATAAAATTAACATATAAACTACCACCACTCAACAAGATTTTTTTAATCATATTTTTTAATAGATTTATGGAAAGCACAGTGTATTAATGCATCTGCTTTCATATCAGAGAAAAGGTTTTGTAATTAGGAATGGTGAAATTGTGCACTTGCAAGTTTGGCCTTCAGAAAGGCCACAACACCATAGCTGTAGGAAGGTCTCAAGGACAGAGTGTTTTCACAGAGAACCATATTTTCTTGACTGGTCCTTTTTTGCTACACGATAGTCAGTAGCCTAACCTAAGAATAGGTTATATTAGAAAGGCATTTTCAGCAGAAGAGTGACGCTATGTCTAGACTACATGAATATGCTGTGATTCCTTCTGTAATTCCTTCTGTCACTGATTCCTTCTGTGATTCCTGTGTGTCTGGGTTGCTATCCTGTGCAATACAGCACAGAACAGAAAAAAAGCCGGCTTGGGCCTCAGACTGAGGGCAAGCTACCTAGAAAGAACAGTATGGATGCAAGATGTTTGTCTCTGGGACATTCTGAAATCCAAAGTGCTACTGAGAATACTCTAGCAAGTACCTCTTTCTGAAGCTTTTATTCTTCTTGGTTCTCATTGGCTCAAGTTCCACTGCTAACATTGACTTTTGTAGGTCATGTATGTATGTATATATTTTGTACATTATCTAGAATATAAGGAGAGAGGAAGGGAATTATTATTTACCCTACATCATGAACAATGTGCTTAATTCTAGTCATTATTCATGACAATTGTGTGTACAGTACTGCACCACAAAGGAAATGTAATTCTTCTTCAGTGATGAAAAAATAGTGTTGGTATATCACAGAATAAGATTTGCTAATACTGTAAATTTATGTTATGTAAAGCTATAGTATTTCCAATAGGCACTAGGAAAACTTATTCACTGAACAGCCAGCTGCACTTAAGCGCAAATTCATAAAAACTGAATTTTTCAAAAAAGTTTTGCCATGCTGTTCACAATATTGAGCAGTAGAAAATTTAACCAGATAGCTAAAACATGGCAACCTGACGTGTACTGCAGTATATCTATATACCTATGCTTAGGAAAACATAAAAAGATCAAAATCAAAACACATTCATCCTGAAGAGAATACATTTCAGACACAAACGCTAACAGAGCCACAAAATATTCTAATTCAAATAAACTAACACCTTTGGTAATGTAAATCACTGGTATGAACACATGTTAAAACTGAATACAGATGAACACACTACAATAATTTTTTCCAAGTGTAACTCTTGGAATTATATAAGTCACTGTGGTTTCCAAGAAGACAAATGGTCTGGAAAATGAAAAATAAATTAGTTCTGTGACTAATTGGAGTCAGAGTTTGAAGGTCAGACTTGGTTCTGCAGTTGACCCTGGTGACCAGTAAAAGTCCAGCTTGGCTCACGGTACAACTTTCTGTATTTAAGAGTTGTTTACAGTGGAGAAACACTGAAAGTGTACATTAGAAAACTTCCTCTTACAAATCTAAAACACATGCCAGTTCATAGGCAAGTAATAAACTTATAAAGGGCCATGTTGACAATTTCAAAATATTTGGTAGGACTCTGAGACTCAAAATTGGAAACATTTTAATAAACATCTCTGCTTTTAAATTTTGCTTCTTATCCTAAAATACCTGGAAAATTGTATCAGCTTCTTAAAGAGTTTCATGACCCCCAGTCTTTCCTGTCACACAATATCATTCAACTTTGAGCATATTTTGCTTGTTTATGAAACTCATCCAATTCTCTTAAGGTCAAGAGAGTTAAACTAGTGAAATATTGAAATAAGTTACTTCAGAATCATGCCTTTTCTTTTTCACACAATATGATATTAATTTAGTGCATTGGCTTGGACTCACAATGGTTGATATTTTTATTGCAGAGATTAAAGTATTTTGCTCCCTTCAAAAGTGTTAGAACTGTTTGTTTATAAAATGCATCTGCTTCCTTGCATCACATAATCAATGATGGTAAACCCTGTTCATGAAGTATCACACATATGTTATACAATTTCTCAAAACTCTGATGATCCTGAGACTCTAATTCAAGAAAAGCCTAGCTCTTCATGCAGAAGAGTTAATAGATTTCTTTTTTTAATTATTGTACTTGAATACACTTGTAGCCATAAAAGAAGAAAGAATCTCCCAGTGGAAAACGTTCCTCGAGATCAAATCTTCCACTACCCAAAGTCCCAAGTAAACAGGTGATATGATAGATGGAACAACTGACTTGAAGAGAGCAATCTGACTTGAGAGCTGGGGTAGGAGCAGGTGCATCTCTGACTACATGGAAGGGAGAGAGGAACCTCCATGGTCATCAAGCTTGCATCACCTAGCAAGTGTTACGATAGAGCTGTGCTTGTCTTGACCAGCTGTAGTGGCAATTTTAGATTCCTTCCTACTTTTCTGATCTCATCTGACCTATTCCATTTACATACTCTACACCTTATCCAAACTTTCTGCACATTCCTGGTATTCCCATGCTACATGCAAAGAAGCAGAGTACTGCCTGTTTTCTTTGCCTGCGGAAAGGAAGACAACCACAGTATGTTCCAAGTAGCAGCATATTTCAGAAAATGTTGGAAGTGTTATTTGCAAATTTTCCCAATACTGATCTGACAGTTTGAATGCATTTGCTGGTCTTGCCTCCAGATAACTCTCAAAGTACTGTGGATTCCATCTTAAAGTCAATCATATCACAAAAATATCCTTCCAGAAAGTGTCTCCTCAAGAGCTGGAAGCTGTGATTTTTCCATGACTAATAAATTCCGTGTCTGTTTAATCTATTTTAATTACAGTGATGCATCCATTTTCCCCCTTCCATTGTTAAGCATGCCACTAGAGTGCTTAAATGAGTTACTTCTGTCCTTGTTTGCCTCTGGTTTGGGAATGTCAAGGGTACAGACCCTTTACTTTCACTGTTTGCTCACAGGGTAAAGTATTCTCTGACCTCCAGTGTCTTATCCAGTGAGCAATGCAGAAGTCATTAAACAAAGAAATATTTTCAGCATAAAATATAATTATTTCTTGGACATGACTATAAGCTGATGACTCCTGTTTAAATTAGTGTCAGTAGATCAACAGATAATGGGTAAATTAATTTATCTAAACAAATATTCAGGGAAATAAATGCACTCTGATCTTTCTTTTTTTTTTTTTTTTGTTTTAAAGGCAGTGATGTGGAAGATGCAGAGGGGCTTGCAAAATAGATACAAACTAAGTACCTGTGGATCAGAGATAACCCAGTCCTTTCAAGTTAAAAAAGATTCTTGTAAATCATCCAAGTTTCCAACCAAAACCCAGGCTTATTTATTTGGGAAGTCTGTAAAGGACCTACCAAAGCTGAGTGCTCAGGTAGCTGAACAAATATGAAATGCGAAGGGATATTTGCCCAGCACCATTGTAAGAAATAATAGAAATTAATATTCAATATAAATTTACTCTCATGTGTTGGCCATGAACAAAGA
>WEKY01042867.1:4972-18987 GCA_013390045.1 Picathartes gymnocephalus
AATTATTTATATAACATATATATATATGTATAATGCTGTCATTGCTCGAAAATATGAAATATCATTTCAGCATTTACCTGGACTCAACAACTCCATTTTCATATTTGATCTTTTTCAGTTCGTTCTGACAGACGTCCAGTTCTGCTGACTTCACCCTAAAAAAAACATTAGAAAAAAAAAAAAAAGGATATTATCCAAAGAAATGAGTCTCTACTCCTGCAGCAGCCTGGACATCCCTTCGGGGTGTATTTTCCACCTGGCATTTTCCATTTCAGGTAAAAAGCCACCAACAGAAAGCTCTGTCAGCTCCAGCAGAGGTTGTTAATAATTGGAAGTTACACTTCCAGTGCCATCTCAGCCTGACCTGGATCACAAAGTGTTGCAGACAAGAAGCGAGATCTTGCAACACTGATGACAGTTTTGAGTAATAAATGAATAAAACGAAACAAATCCCAATTTTGTAGGTAAAAAGGCTGGAAACTTTGCAGGTTTCGTGTCATTATGTCACCATTGCACCAATTAATAACCATGGTTAAGGTTCATATTTACATTTAAACAGATATACAATATGTTCTTTTATTACATGATGCCCATATGACACCGAAATGTTCATTTACACTTGGAAAGGCCTCCGTGTTTATTTAACTGTGTTATGACATCCTTGTTCCCCACTCCATCCTTACATTATCACTGAAGTACTTCGTTGCTAAGCATCCCAAATATTTGCATCTTGGTTATGGTCGGCCCCCATGAATAAAGGAACTGAAACCAGAGGGTGCAGGGCAGAACAGCACGAATCCTTTGCTCAAATTCCAGGGAAATGTGGGGGAAGAGTGCCTCTGGATGGTCTTGAGCCTGGCAGTGCCAGGTCCTGACTCCTGAGCTTCACGTTTGCAGCTTCACAAACACGATTTGTGCCTTTCCAGAATCCTCTGGCTCCCTCGCTCTGATTTCTCCTGGGGATGGTGTCCCCAAGCTGCTCCAGTGCCCACGGAGGTTTTCAGCACTCCGTGCAGAATTTGGAATGTTTGGGTGGTGTTGGGGTGTCAGGCTCCAGCTGTGGGAGTGCTCTGAGCGCTCTGGAAATGGGAGGAAATCCTGGAATGCTTTGGGTTGGAAGGAACCCTAAATCCCATCTCGTTCCACCCACACCTTCCAGAGAGCAGCTGGTTCCAAACCCCATCCAGCCTGGCCTTGGACACTGCCACGGATCCAGGGGCAGCCACAAATTCCCTGGAAAACCTGTGCCAGGCCTTTCCCAACCTCCCAGGGAGGAATTCCTGCCCAATATCCCACCTAACCCTGCCCTCTGGCAGTGGGAAGCCATTCCCCCTTGCTCTACCACTCAATATTTCTTTCCACACACGTTTTTAGTCCTGAAGTTATGTGGATTTCCCAAAATGCATCCCACACCTGTGTTCGGTGAGGCTCTGGATCAGGCTCTTTATCCCTCCTCTGCAGTTCCATCAATCCCTGCTGGAGGAAAGAAGCCCTGCTCCCACAGCCAGCCCGGCTCAGGCAGCTGCTCAGAAATAATAAAATGAAGATAAACCAGTTCCTCTCTTGGGCAAAACCTTCTCAGATCACTGTGGCAAGAAGCACTTGCTGAAAAAAAAAAAAGCGGTTTCTGTGTTTTTATGTGCAGTGGGAAGCAATCAAGGAACGGGAATCTTACAGTAACAGCTTCTTGTAGTGGTCCATCTCTGCTGTCACCTTCTGCAGCTGCAGGCCAGCTGCCTCCACCTGATTTGTTAAATCTGAAAGCAAAAACACGAGGCTGTGTCTCTGTTTGTGCTAAATTAAGCCACTTCAGTGGTTTGTTTCCATGTCAGACCTGCAGCTCCTCACTCCCACCCCAGGCAGAGCAGTGCACACGAGCTGAGCGTCTTTACAGCAAAAAGCTGCTGTGGGTTTGGGGGTTTGGGGGTTTTTATCCCACCAGAAACCATCAAATTCAACTACACTGAAACATGAACTGCCTTAAATCAGATCGTTTGTACACAAAGCTGAGAGCAAACACCTGCAGGAAGGGCGACCCAAAACTCACCTGGAATTTACTTCACCCGAAACCTTGGCAGTAATTTAATGGTGCTGTGTACTTGTCTTAGCCCCTAAATGTTATCCTTCAGAACACATCAGCTCCAATCAGCCACTGCCTCCTTCCCAGTACGATCCCAGTTTTTTTTTAGTTAAATTCTCTCATCTGGTTTTGTGTGCCTTAATCTCATCCTTTTGTGGTTTTAAATCCTAAGAACAGCCATAACTCGAAGATGTGCAGCCCTACAAAGTGAAGCAGCAGCACACACCTCGATCTGATTTTTACCTCCATGAACATATCACACAATCATGGAATGGGTTGGGTTGGGAGGGACCTTAAAGCTCATCCAGCCCCAACTCCCTTCCCCTCTCCCAGGCTGCTCCAAGCCCCATCCAACCTGTCCTGGAACACTTCAGGAAAGGGGCAGCAACAGCAACTTGGGCATCTCCAAACGTGCTCATGAACAAGAGCTGCCTCTCCAGAAAGCCTAAGAATGATTTGAAATAAAAATTTCTACCTAAAGGGCAGCACCATAAACTACATGGGAAACAACCCAGTGATAGATCATTGTTACAGATCTGCAAGTGAAATAAAAACCAAGGTTTTCCATCAGAATGCAACAGCAAATGAAGTGAGGTGACCTTGTCTCTGAAGGGAACAGCTCCCAGGACAGTCCTTCAAAGTTCTCTGATGTCTCTTCCCAGAAGCCAAATCTGTCATTCTTGTTCTTAAATTCATCATTTCACCCCAATGCCTTGAACTTCTGCAACTTTTCTCACATGTCTCTTTCAGTCATTTCCAGCAATGATGATGGATGATCCCAGAGTGGGATTTCCTGCCAGCCACACCTTATCTTGGTCAATCCTACAACTGGAAGAGTCCCCTCTTTTCAGTAAAGGGAAAAGGAAAGTTGGTCATCAGACCACAACAAAAAAAAAAAAAACTGGGGAGAGAATTATACAGAGTAAAACACACAGGACCTGTCGGATCCATTCCCCAAACTATCAGCATTTATGAAGAGCTTTTTGAAAAGCAAAATTTCATGGATTTGACGAAACCCTTGGAAAAATCACGGGAGTTATTGCAGAAGCACCTTCTCCACCACCTGCCACGGGTGCCAAACCCATTTTTGTGTGATGCACCTGTGGTACCAGGTGGAGCAGAGCTCCAAGCTGTGACACCTGGGGACACCTCCCCTTGTCCCTGAGCCAGGAGTGCTGGCCGAGCACCCTTGGGACACACCAGGCCACTTGCAGTCCCTGCTGCTCCCTTCACTGCAGTGCCTTGTCCTGCACTCTCCCAAAGCTAAAGAATGCAACTGGCATTTCCTGGCCAGAATTCCTGCAGGAAAAGGAGAAGCTTTGGCTTCAGCTGCCACGCAGATGTGAGGCACAGCACTGGGAACAAGCCAAGCCTGACAGCAGGAATGTGACTCTGGGAAAGCAGATTGAGCCTACATTGGTGTTGATGGACACCAGAAAGAGCAGAACCCTCTGCCCACCCTCGCAGGCTGCTGTGGAGAAGATTTTCCCAAACAGCTCTTCCTGACCTTTCTTAAATTGTTATTTTAAAAGATCTCTGCCAAGAATTAATAACTGTGGTATTTTTTTTTTTTCTTCCTTGATGTGGGAGTATGGACACAAGTTCTGGAATAAAGGAAGAGCAGAGGGATGGTGCTGGGTTTGGTTCTGTGCTCTGGGTGGTCTCTTCCAACGCTGTTTCCTCTTTCACTGCCATTTGTTTTCAGAAGTTTTCATGCTCACTGAGCATGGACAGGAGTTTTTCATGAGGGAAGAGATGGATTTAATTATACAAATGATTTCTGCAAGCCTTCTCTAGAGAGAATTCCCACCAAAGTCAATGGGAGCTGGTGAGCAGAAAGCCCCACACCCACGGAGGCAGATTTCAACGAAAAACATGGTAAAAATGAGGCAACTAATAAGGGGAATGCTAATACAAATGGAAACTTGTGCTGCAAACTTGCTGAAGAGAGGAAAATGTATTCGAATGCTTCTGTAAAAACGTCCTGTGGTAATGAAAATAAAGCCTATTGCAAAACGTGCAAAGCAAGAACTCACCCTGGGCTCAAGGCTGCAAGAAGAATCCATCCAAAATCCACCTCAGCTTCATTCATGCTTAATTTTATTTATTTTTGTGACTCAGAATGGCTCTCAGCACGGTCATAAAGCTTGCAGTAACCTCTCGGTGAGCCCGTGCTGTGACAAGGACAGACTGAGGGGCACAGCCTGAGCGTGGAGAGGAGCTGATGAGCCACAGAAACAGAACCAAGCTGGGAACCGCTTCCTCTTCCTCGGCTGAATTGCATCCCTGCAGCCCCTGGGGTGTGCAAAACACCCAGCAGAGCCTGCCCAGAGCTGCCTTTCAGGAATTTAACCACCCAGTTTGCATCCGAGGGCACGGTGCCCCAGCTCCTGCCTGGAAACAGTAACAACTGGTAAAAGTTTTCAGTGAAAAACGAAAATAATAAGCAGCATATTGGGTAAGCAGCCACTCTGGAAGCCATCAGCTCCACAGCTAATTCCTAACAGATTCCCAGTGAGGCTGGATCAGAGGCACACAGGGTAGAGCTGTGTAATTTTCTGCTTTTCCTGCAAAACCTACAAAATCCAATCCAATTTCCAATTTCCAAAATCCAATCCAAAATCCAATCCAATCCAAATTCCGACAATTTGGGGGTAATCTAAATAAAAGCTTTCTACATGTGCACAGAATGGAAGATCGCTTCCCTGCAGTTAAAGACTTTATGGGGAGGTTCATCTGCACAGCTCAAACAAATCATGGGATCTCAGAATGCCAGAATGGTTTGGGATGGGAGGGACCTTAAATCCCATCCAGTGCCAGCCCTGCCATGGCAGGGACACCTCCCACTGTCCCAGGCTGCTCCAAGTCCTGTCCAACCTGGCCTGGGAGACTTCCAGGGATGGAGAAGCCACAGTTTGAGCCTCAAAACCATCTCCCACCTCCCAGGAGGGTTTGGATCCATCACCTTCCTCTCCTCTCAGGCACTCCCAGATTTTTGGGTTCTCTCTCAGCCATCAGGGACCAACCAACCTGGAAAATACTGGGAGATGCAAGCTGGAAGAGGGTCAAGGAATTGGAACAGAGAGCACATAGATGCCTGGCCAAGGCAGACTGGAACCCAGCCCCTCTTGCTGGATTTCCCTGGGGTTCGGGGAAACAGGATGTTGCAGCAATTACCTAAAACTTACTAAATAACTACCCCTTGTACGGGCCCTGAATTCGGCCAATGAGCTGTGTCAAGAGGGGCAAAAATATTTCATTTTTCTCAGAATATAAATGTCAGCCCAAATTCAGATGTACGCTTGACACAGTCTCCAGTACATTCATTTAAAGAGCGCAGCAGACAATCTGTGAGAATCATGAAGTACATCCATGAAAAATTACTGTGTCAGAGCAGGAAAACGTTGCCTCACCACGTGTTTCTAAGGAGAGCAAAGAAGTGAAGTAACACCCCAAGTCCCTGCACAGAACAGAACTAATTATTTGCATTTATACCATTTCATGCACCGTGTTCTCGGAGATAATTTCTTTTTTTTTTTGCCTACGCAAGGAAGCCCTTCTTTTTATTTGTGACTCACAAAAGTCTGGAAAGAGCCCAGCGATGGACTCCAGATTTAGATCCTTTCTGGAGAGCTCACCAGTGCCACCAGGAAGTATCCAAATCACTACAAGCTGCCAGGAACTGGGAGGATATGTCAGGAAAGGAGTGACTGGGGCTTATCTCCCCCAGCAGATGTTGCTGACCACTGCCAGACTGGGCTTGCTGCTTCTCTGGCCCTCTGCTTAATTCTTTCCCCTTCATACAGAAAACCAGCAGAGAAAAAGCAGGAAAAAAAAAAAAGGATTAGATTTGAGTTTGGAGTGGCACAAATCAAAGGCAGCCTCAAGGTGCCCTCAAAAGAATAAAGCAACAACTGCAAGCATGCCAACGTGACAATCTCCAAGAGCTTAAAACATCCTTAAATAGGGGAAAAAAATGTTATTTTGGCAAAGCCTGCTCCCCTCCCACTCCCCCAGTGCCACATTACAAGCACTCCTGCCCCTCAGAAGGATTGGATTTGCTCATCCACGGCCAGAGTTCACACTCCAGCATCAAAGGATTGGGTCTAAAGCCTGAATTTTCTGCCTGTATTCCTGTCTTTTTGAAGCCAAGCTAATTGGGATATGTCAAAATTCCTACAGGCTTGCTTCTCCTACACCATCAAAATTGGTTTGAAATGCTGTCCTTACTGGCTGGGGAAACTGAACAGGGAAAAAAAAATGGAGATTCTGACCTTAGTTCTCCTTGGAGACAATTTTTTTTTATCCTCTGTGTACCAAAGAGAGAGGTTAGAGTACTCTGTGGGAGGAAAAAAAGCAAAATAAAGCAAAACACCAAGCTCCCCACAAAGCACGGACACTCAGGATGTGGCTGATTTCCACACCCCAGCTTTGGACAGGGCAAATCCAAATTTTGGATTTACCTGGAATTGATTTTTCCGCTAAGATGGAATTGATTTTTCCAGTAAGATGTTGTTTGTTCCCACTCATTTATTTTAATACAAACTCATTTCATATTTAATGCCCGTTCCATGAAAAAAATCCTGTTTGGGATTCAAAGAGAACCATTTTTATCAGCGGTGCATTAACTGGGTTTATTACCCCAATCCAGCAATGCATTCCCAGAGGCCAGAGCCCCTCAAATCCTCCTGGATTTGTGTTTTACTGATCCATTCAGGAATGGTGGAATCCAAATGCCTGAGCCTGCAGCTTTCCTGCCTTGAAACTTCCTTCTGGATACCCACATCAAACATTTTATTGCTTCTTAATAACTCATTTATTACCAAGTGAACTGTTACGTTTTCATTAATAAATTTTAAAATGTTTCACATAAAACATCAACCAGCTTAGATGGCATTTTTACTCATCATGAAGATTTTGCAGGGTCCCAATATTCTCTACGAAGTCCATATGTGATGTTTCAGCTGTGTTTTCTCCATTAAATCTCTTTATTTCATTAGTTATTTCATACTTCACTGCAAATTTCCAGCCTGGGATAGTGGGAGGTGTCCCTGCCCATGGCAGGGGGTGGGAATGGATGAGCCTTAAGGCCCCTCCCAACTCAAACCATTCCAGGATTATGTGATAATTAATTGTGGTGGGCTGATGCAACATGTCAACCTAGGGAAGCAAATTCAGGTTCTGAGAAGACCCAAGAAGGCCCCCCCAAAAATACAGAACAGATCAAATAGTCTTTTAAAAATAAAACAGAGGCAAAATAAAATAAAATAGAAGCAAAATAAAATAAAATAGAGGCAAAATAAAACAAAATAGAGGCAGAAACCTCCCTTTTAAGATAAGAACAAGGCAATTCTGCATGGAGTTAAAGGTGGGAAAAGCTGGAAATGAAAGTGTTTGTTTGTCATGGTCATGAAGAAACCCTGAACTCATGTTTGCAGCAACCTCTGGAAAAAAAGAGGGGAAAAGGGAACTCAGATAAGGGCAGTTCTTGTATCAGCATCAATAAAACAGCACAACTGTTGGACGTTATGATGTTCACCCACGTATTTCAGAGTGTGGGAAGATCATCTGATGAGATTTTATGTCCACTGCTTCTTATTATTTCCACAAAGACATTTTGCTGCAGCTTTTTAACGGCGTTGTTAGAGAAAAGAAACCAACCCAATATTAATATAGAAGGTACTACTGTATTATTACAATACAACAATAAATAATAGTGCTCATTCCCAGCCCCAGGGGTTGGTAACTCAGGGATGGGATCTCACACCTGGTGTTTTCACAGGTGCCTGCACAGCACAACCTCAAATGTGTTCCCAAGGTGCTGAAAGACCTCTGTGAATGCAAGAGAAGAGAGAGCCAAGAGATGCCAACAGAAAGAACCCTTCTGCAGTGAGTTTTTGTCTGCACAGAGCTCTCAGGGAATCATTTCAAGTGCTGGCACTGCTCTCACCCTTTCCAAGAGCGTTCTCTGCTTCCTGACACACAGTCAAGGGTGGATCATTAGAGAGTCTCCTGGTTAATGACTGTCAGAGAAAAGGGCCTGGCCTCTCCTGCTTTGCAGTCAAAAGTCCTTCCTGGTCCTGCACTCTTTGAATTTTACCCTCAGAGCCTGATGTTCTACCTGAGATGGGCAATTAACAGCAGGATTGTATTCCACCACCTTCATTATTTGCCTCTTTTCCTTCATTTGCCCTCCCAGTCAGCTGCCCGGTGTTCCCAGCAGGGTTCCAGACTCCTTGGAATGACATTCCCTCCTTCTGACTGCACACCACCTACCTTTTATTCAGGCCTGGGTTTTTTTGTGCTTTTAAAAACTTTTTTTTTCTGCCTTTTTTCTCCTTGGATTTTTTTCTAGGAAAGGATAAAAACTCCCCTTACCAAGAGTTTCCTTCTGTAGCTCACGGCACCGACTCTGGAGCTCGTTCCCCTGCTGAAGAGAAGTTTGGAGCTGCTGAGTTTTCAGCTCAACTGTGTCAGCCACCCCAGTGAGGTGTTTGACCTTCTCCTGGAGACACTCGTTCTCCCGCTGGGATTTTGCCAATTTTTGGTTCAATTTGGATATTTCTGAGGAGGCAAAACAAATTAACGTCGTTAATTTGTGTTAATCGTGGACAAGAACATCAAAGCTTTTAAACGGCATTCCCAGGCCAACCAAAATAAGCGGGGCTAAATTGTTTTAATTTAGAAAACTGGATTTGAGGGTGGGTGTGAATATCCCTGGGCTGGCACTAGGAAATGTTGGATGAGGGGACACACAGCCTGTGTTAAGAAAGCCTCCACTCCTGCTTCCACACAGATCCTCTGTATATTTGGAGTATTACAACAAATACAACAAGGAATACTCCAGAAATGAAGCCTTGAAATGGTGCTGCCATTTCCTTCAGCCAGAAGCAGGCAGGGAACGAGCCCAGGAAGAGAGGAATCCTCAGGACACACAAACCTTCCTGTGACAGTGACATTTCGTTTGCTGCCAGAGTGAGCATTAGGAAGGGATGTTCTGGGCACTCTCATCTCCAGCAGGCAGGAGATCCCAGAGCCCCCAGCTCCCTGCTGCTGCTGTCCCAGTGTCTCAGTGGGTTTGTGCCTCTCCAGGCACAGCTGCCCCAGAGCCATTCCCAGTGGGAACAAAGCAGTCATTGAGGAATTAACTGCTCACTCCCCAGGAAGCACAGCCCACTGGGCAGCTGCTGTGCCCAGCAGCTCCAGGCTTCCTGAGCTGCTCCAGGCAGCGAGGTTTCACTGGAGCTCAGGGAGACAGCTGGGAGATCCCCAGCCTGCCCTCAAAGCCCTTCTCCAAGGGTGGGAGAGCATGACATCAGCTCACCTCCTTCTTTACTGCCTTAGAACCCTGCTCCAACTGACCCCCAGAGGTAAAATGTGGGATCTTTGGGGTGTCCTGTGCATGGCCAGGAGCTGGACTTGATCCTTGTGGATCCTCTCCAACTCAGGACATTCCGTGATTTTGGGATTCAATGAAACAGCAGCTCATCCACACCGAAATTCCAACTCCAAGGAAAGGAATACGTCTGAGTATTATTTCCAAAAGCCTCTCAAGCTGTAGAAGTGGGCACAGGGCCAGCTGGGAAGCTCTGGATGTTGCAGTCTGTAACTGCACCACTGCACACTTTTTTCAGTGAAGCAGTCTCAGCTGAGGCACAGCAAAAATGGCATTCAGGGCTCAGTCTGAGACCCCTCCTGAACAAACCCTCGCTGTGCCTTGCTCCCAGCTCCCCTGTCCCTGAAGAGGAGCAGGCTGGGGGCCAAGGGAATTATCCCCAGTGCTCTGTGCCCTTTCCAGGCCCAGAGACCCCTGAGATAAGGAAGGCTGCATGTGGCAGGCTTTGTTCTCACTCAGGAATGGCAGGGGGGAGCAGCTGCTGATGTTGGCCGAGGGTTTACTCCAAGGGAAGGGCTGCAGCCTGCCCAGTCTGGGGCTGCAGGACACTCCAGCAGCTCCCACAAGGATGCTGGACTATCACCCTGGAGAATCCTATTTCTTCTTGCCCAAAACGGTTGCAAGGTGCTTTACCTGTCAGAGCTTCTTTGCTCACGGCTTTTATTTGCTGAAAAATTTCTTCCTTCATGGCGGCAAAGTTCTCCAGGTTGGTGGAGATGACCTCTTTAATGCTGTCTAATTCACTTCTGATGAAAGGGAACAGTGAGACAGCCTTGTTCAGAGTGGAGCAATGGTGCTCCAAGGTAGTTCTGCAGGGGAGAAAAATACCAGATGAATATTTATAAAATATTTTATAAATAGAACTTGGGAATTAGACTAAGCTGGGCAACTACTTCCCCATTATCTGATCTGATTACACTGCATTGGGTTACAATAATTTGGTGTATGAGATTTGCTGTGTATTGAACACATGTATAATAAATTTCACCATCTAAACGTTTAGAGCTTTTAGGCACAAATGAAGAAAACTGGACAGGCAACTGCACAATCTCTTTTTTTAGTGGAAAGTCAGAGTAATCGTGTTTAAATGTCCAGGTTTATAGTGAGTCTTTACAAACAATAGAAATAGAGCATTTCCAGCATCAGTATTTCTTTTTGGCTTCTCACCTGAGCGCCTGTGACTGCTTGTAGGCAGCTTCCTTCTCCTCCTGGAAATACTGCAAATCAGCTTTCACACTTTTCATCTCCTCCTGCTTGGTTTTAAGTTCCACTGTCAGGGTTTTTATCCTATAGACGTAAATAAAAATCGGAACGGTTTGCACCAATAACCAACCTCCAGCTTTGGTTTCAGCTTCCTCAGGGTAGGAGCCAGCCCTGTGCTGGAGCAAACACCTCCAGAAGCACCCCCCAAGGTGTTCCTCTACCATTTACCTGGGGAACTTCAGTTTGTTTTTCAGGCACAGCTATGCCAGGGTAAACAAACACAGCTCAAACACTGCTCTTTCAACAGTTCAGCACTCCCACAATTGTCAGGAAATGAATGGAACTGCACAGGAAGAAAAGACCTGAATCCAATTCCCTTCCTGTGGTACACGTGAGCAACAATTCCACACAGCACAGCAGCCCCAGCTGTTTTCTGCAGATAACCATCCTAAAGCAGCCTTCCAGCCCCAAAAATACAACTCCAGTGACGAGCAACTGTTTAAAAACCAGCCCCTGTTTAAGCTTTCAGCACTCACTGTTCACGCAGAGAACATGATCTATTTGTCTGCTGCTGACTCATTGCCACGAGTAAATAAATAATATTTGAATAGAAGAGTATTTTACAAAACCAAAGGCTGGCAGCAGCTCTACATCAGCCTTGGCTTCAATTTTAAACAGCAGAAGAGAATGAGAATGATTTATACTGAAAATATAAAAAAAATAAACCAAACTATGACTGCATTAGTTACTGTTATCAGATAGATCAGTATCAAAATGCACATTTAAAAAAAATATTAGTCCTGGTTAAGAAACATGGATCTGCAGAGCTCTGTCAAAATCAGAACTGGACATCTGGGGGTTAAAAAGCAAGTTTTTGGGACTCAATTGTGATCATTGGAACAATAAGAAGAAAAAATGAAACTGAAGACATTTCTGGCATTAACTTTTTGGGAAATTTTACCCATTGCTACCTGCAAATTCCCAGGAGGTGGAAAGCAGGAGGGGAGAGAATAAAACCTGCTGGCTTGTGGTTGGGAGCAGAACTGTTGTCACTCACAATGTTCATCCCCTAAACAGCTACAGGAATTCAAATCTACGTGTGCAGATGAGGGAAAAAGCAGCGATTTTATCACTGACCAATAACAAATCCAAACTCCGGGAGTCACCGAGAGCCAGATGCTCCTTTTCCATTCTTCTTCTAGAACGGGCAGGGTTTGAAGATCTTTTGGGTTGAAAAGAAACTGGTAAATAAGGAGAGACACATTTTCTTCCTCTTTCCATTGCAGAGCTGACATTAAAGGGACGTTTCCAGCACGGTCCTGGTCAGTCACACACAAAAGAACCGTGGAAAAGGCAAAACAAAAAGTTGCACTCCAGTGTCCCCATGAGAAGGAAGGAAAACAAACACATTATTTTGGCGCTTTCAGCACAAAGGAAGAGTCCAATGGATCATTAAGGGATGGCATTTAGAGAGTGGTGGGAACACACTGATCTCATCCCCCTGTCCCACGGTGAGAATTCACAGCATCCAGCCCGTGTTCCTGGGGAATTCGGGAGGAATCCTGCCCGGAGTGGGAGCTGAGTCAGGACTCCCCTGCTGACAGCACAAGAACAGCACGAAAAAATCCAGCAGGACAAGCACTCTCGCTGTCCCAAAGCAATGAGGAGCAGCTCCCACGTTCCAGGGGATTTAAGGCATCTCACACCGCAGAAAGAATCCCTGGCAGGGCACTCCCAGCGGGATGGAGCAGCACTGGCACTGCCCAGCAAGGACAGGATGCACGGAGGAGCCTGCAACTCTCTGTCCCAAGAAAGCTCCACCCCAGTATTTTCACTTCCATGGAACTTTGGGAGCTGCTCGCTTTCATTTCACAGCCGGCAGCCGCTCATTTTCAGCTCAGGAAGTGGTGAAGTCACCACCCCTGGAAGTGTTCAAGTTATGTGTGGATGTGGCACTTGGGGGGGACATCTTCAGCCTTTACATCCATTTGACATTTCCTCGACTGGATTTGGCAAGAACCTTGCTAAATAAATTAATCATAATTCAATGAATTATCGAGACTGAAGTGATTTGAACACAGAATAAGGTGAATAGCTGAGTGGGATCAGTGCAGTCACAAGTTCCCCTTGTCCTGCCAGGATCCCAAAGGAGAGGTCACTAACGACAGGTAAATTCCCAGGTGCCTTTCAAGGTTAAACACAGGTGCAAACAACAGGAATATTGAACCTGGAGAGAATAGAAAACTGAAACAGTCTGCAACCGATAAGAGAGATTCAATCCCTTCGTGGGGCAGAGATAAAAGTTTAAAAAGGCATGTTTGGCTTTTGGGAGCAGTGGTTTGTCAGCCTGGCCAGACCCAGGATGTTGAATAGTTCATGCCAAAGCACAAGGTAGGCAGAGAGGCCCGGGATAGCAAGGAGAAGATAAGGAATATTCAGAGTAGTTCTTTAACAAGGCACAAAGGTTGATTTATGGCTGGAATGGAAGCCTACTGCAAGTATTCCACTTGATTTCAGCAGCTTTTAAATCAAGTGGAGCCTTAGGGGGGAAAAGTGCAGAGATAAAAATTTTATTAACTGTTCCAGCTTTACTACAAAAAGTCAGCTCAATGAAAATTTAAAGTTTAGCTCTGGCAAGTGATCCTCAGCAAGAAGAATGTGCTGTCAGTGCATTTGCTCACACACTGCATTCTGCCACTAGAGCTGCCACCCAGGGTCGTTAAAGGGACAAGGAGAAAACACACTCTTTAAAAATAGATATTAAACCACAGAAAATATTAAATATTGGGAAGGAGGGGGTGGAAGATGTTAAATTTAAATGAAAAAAGATATTGCAAGAAACATCGTGAGTAATTTACAAGACAAATCCATTTTGTTCACTTTAGTGGGAACTTGTGCTCTAAAATGAATCTTTTATTAGTAATATTAGCAAGCAAAAGCCTAACTGAATCCATTAATTAAGTTAAATTTTTAACAGTATTTGAGTGATTCTCAAAAAAAAAAAAAAATCAGGTTTCCAAAGCATTTCAGTCCAATCTCAAGAGCACCTTCAGCTGTAGATCCCTTGGTGTGAGGCAGTCACACAAGGAACGCCTCTCCTGGGGATCCCAAAAATCAAACTGAGCTGCTAATTAAAATTAGAACCTCATTCTTACAAAAAACTTCTGGCAGTTTGAGTCAGAAAAGCAATAAATTACCCAGGAGTTTCTGGTGGCCTCAGTCCATCAGTAGCAAAGTCGAGCAAACTACATTTTTATAAAGTATCTTCCATTAATTGACTATAAACATCAATTGTTTATAGTGCTATATAATAATATATTATATAATTATATAATA
>WEKY01042867.1:31762-45929 GCA_013390045.1 Picathartes gymnocephalus
TAGGGGGAATAAAGGAGATCCTGTCCTTCAGGTCTGAGGGGAGCTTGCACAGAGGGAGCCTGTCCGAGGGGATCTGAGGAGATCCTGTCCTGGAGGTGTGGAGAACCTGGCAGAGCCATGCTGAGCCAGACGCGATGCTCCCATGCCAGGGGCCCTGTGGGAAGCCGAGCACGGGAGAAGCTGCTCCCACCGTACTCAGCCCTGAAGCAGCTGTTTCCTCCCAGCAGGAAGCCCCCACCAACCCCGCACTCCTCACGGAACCCACAGCCCACTCCACACATCCGCGCTGGCTCCTGGCCGCGGTGGGCTGAGGGGGTCGGTCAGCCCCTGCCCGAGGCCTCGAGCTCCGGCCCGGCCGGAGCGCGGCCGCGTCTGCGCCCACGGCACGGTGCCGCTGTTGGTGTGCCAGCCCCGGTGCCCGGCACCGCTCGGGATCAGGTTCCAGGCGGCGCGAGCTGCTCCAAGGACAAACGAACGGGCAAGAACCGAGTGCGTGACACGCAGCAGTCATAAGGCAGCTATTTCCATTGTTTTCCGGCAGGCTTTGTACCTTCTCAAACACACGTGGAAAGCCTCCCGCTGCTTAGAAATCCCAGCCCGGAGGAGCAAAGTCCGTCCCAATGGGCAGCTGGGGAAAAAGGCAATAAACACCAATACCCTCTTCGCACAAAGCAGGACCGGCCGGGGGGCTGGGCGGGTGAATAGGTGTGTCCACACCTGCAGCAGTCCCTGGACAATGAGAAATCCAACTTTTATCCCAGTCCTCTGGCTCTAGGCTGCCCGTTTATTTGCTCAGTACAAAAAGCGGCGCGGGGAAGCGGTTTTGCAGCGTTGCCTGCAAACAGCTCCCCTGGGAAGCTCCAAGTGTTTTCCTAGGGAGGAGCAGAGCTGGGTTATCGCTCCGTAGGTACACGGGGGATCTGGGGAGGAGCGGGGGTCCCGTTCCGGGCCGGCAGCGCGGAGCAGACGTGCGGCAGGAGGGGTCAGGGGAAGGACAGGGCTCGGAAGGCAGCAAGGTTGTTGCCGATGCTCCCTGCACATCGCGTTGGTTCCCCTTTTCCAGCGGTATTTGCTGGATTTGTTTGGTTTGCTCCGCTTGCCCCCTCTTTGCAAATGTCACAAGGACGAGAGCAAGGGGGCAGAGGGGCCTCACTGGGAGGATGTTTGGAGAAGAGATCTGAGCGCCAGGGCTACCTGGGAGTCAAGGTCAGGCAGGTCGCTCTGTGCAAAGAACAGAAACTGCAAAGCAGCAGGGAAATGATAAAATCAGGAAAAGCAGGGTGGAGCGGGGTGCTGGTGGTGTGTGGGGAAGGCAGAGGGCAGGGACCCTCTCCAGAGGCACCGATGCCGGCCCGGGGCAGAGCACAGAGGAGCGTGCTGGTGGCAGTGGGACATGCGGGGCAGCAGTGGGATCCCGAGGGATGTGCTCCTGCTGTGACATTGCCAAATCAAAGTCAAGCTCTTGGCTGCAAGAGCACATGAGGTGACTCAGAGAAAGAAACCATATGATTAAGCAGCAGCTGAGTGCCAGAAGTGAAGAGCTGTCAAGGATAATATCAGGAGTGTGTGTGTGGAGGACAGTGGGTTTATTTGCCACGATAGGAAAGGATTTGAAAGGGAATACGAGACGCTTGTACTGAGTCTGACTTGGCAGCAAGAGAACTTGGGATGGGTGCCAGGAAAAGCGTCAGGGATACAGGGCTGCAGTGAGGAGGGAATGCAGAGCACAGAGGCAGCTCCGGCAGGCAGGAACGGGCACGGAGGGGCAGAGGGCACGGACCAGTCAGCAGGATGGGATCTGGGGAGGGAATCAAAGAATTGTTAGGGTTGGAAAAGATCCGCAGGATCATTGAGTCCAGCCTTTGACTGACCAAATACCACCAGCCCAGAGTCCAGAGTGCCACATCCAGTCGTTCCTTGGATACCTCCAGGGATGGGAACTCCACTAACTCCCTGGGCAGCCCCTTCCAATGCTGAACAACCCTTTCCATGAAGAAATTCTTCCTGATGTCCAACTCGAACCTTCTCTGGCACAGCTTGAGGCCGTTTCCTCTTGTCCTGCCTAAAGGTCCAAGCAAAAGCCCAGCTCCCAGGAGATGGTGCAGAGAGGTTGGAGGTTTTGTTCTCTATTTTTAAGGCATTCAAGGGCATATCCATAAGATCTCCTAATGCTCCTGGATGACAATGATGGTGGCACTCCTGATGGCTCCTCAGGCAAAACAGAACTGTTACCGTGAGGGTGAGGTTCATCTGTGCAGGACTCAGCAGTTTCCCAGGAGCCTGCCAGGGAACTCCCATGGGATTGCAGAAACCCCATCAATCTTCCTGTTGCCCCCAGCCACCAGTGATTTGCTCTTTTGCTCTAATTTAAACATGGGAGCTGGAGGGAGGGAAACGTTTCTCCTGCTGGCTTTAAAAAAAAAAAAAAAACAAACCTGAAAATCCTGCCAAAACAGAAACTGCACACAAAGCCCTCCCCACTGCAAGAGGACAGGGATGGATGAAACAAGACAGATGTTACAGCCTTGGTGAGCTACTGGAAGAAACACCAGGCAGTGATGCAGGAAGCGTGGAGTCACTGTAAAACAGAAAAAGATAAAAAGAAAACACAACTGAAGGAAGCCGGGATGTTTAGAGGATGAAGCATCCTAAGGAGGGTGGTGGGGCTCACTTGAATCCGGGGGCAAGATCAGTGTGTGTGCATCATTCTGAGATCCAGCATGCAAAGCCAGTCCCTGGGTCTCCCAACCGGCAACGAAGGGAATGGGATTACCCACACAAATAAGGACTAGTGAGGAGAGTCTTTGCAAGCCCTGAAATTGTGTTATGGTATCTGCTGTTGGCACAGTTCTGGAGCTTTGCTTGGGCTCCTCTCTATCCCCTTTGAAACACTTTTAGACAGCAGCATTCAATGCCTGGCAGGAGGTCAGGCTGCTCCTTCCTCCACCTCACTGTAGTGCCCAACTCGTGCTTTACGATTGCCCTGCAGTGTCCTGGCACATCCTGATAGGAAAATGCAAATGTTGCATTTCCATGGTATGGCCCGACAATTTAAATTTATCTCCCACAAAGAGATAACAGCACGTGTGTCGATTGCAGGCTGTTGCTACAACAGACTTGTTAAAAAGCAGCCCTACCCTTCTATCTGCGGAACTGGGATGAAAATGAGGTGGAATAGGATTTTTCTTGCTTAGCTTTAGAACCCGTTTCCTCATCTGTCAAACCCACTGACTTCAAAAGGAGTAAGGGCAAGACTCCAGCTACCATCCAAATATAGATAATGTTTACTGAAGGGCAAAAATGTTTATTTCTGGCATCTAAAGGTAGGTACTGGGGGAGGTGATGGCCAAAGGAGTTGGACTTGACTCTGCCTCTGTGCTGTCCTGACCAAGAGCTCGGCCGCTGTGGCCTGAGGCCACCTGAGGTGACCCGTGGCTCTGATGCCAGCTGAGCTGGCAGCTCCTGGAGCCCAGGGAGGTGCAAGGGCTGTGGCACCCACAACCTCTCCGTGCTGGGTGGTTTCTGAGGGCTCTGCAACAGAACCCTGCACAAGGAGCTGCAGACCCCTCAGGGTGGTTGTTTTGGGTCTTCTCTAATACTGTTCAGCATCACAAACTTTGCCCGAAATTCCTGTGAATCTGTCAGCGAGTGATGGTTTCCAGAAGCTGTTTGCTACTTCCAACTATCCTAAATGGTTTTAAAAAGGAGATTTTAGACAAAATTGTTTTAAAAGCTTTAGGTTTCTTTGTGATTCATCCCAAATAAAAGCTATTGAAGAACTTGGCACAGCTTCCAGGAGAAAGCCCAGAGCTGTTGAGATGTTTGGGAGCAAGAGTGGGGACTCCCGGGCAGGGGTCCCTGAGCTGTAAGGCCCCTTGCAGCCCGAGCAGCTGTGACTCTGTGTTGTCAGAGGCACACAAAGAGGTGTCCATGGCTGCTGGGGACAGCAAACCGTGCGTGTGACCCGTGAGAGGCAGGGGAGGCTGGTGAAATGGGCCAGTGTTTCCCAGTCACTATGGAGTCACCGAGGGAACGGACAGATTTTCTTCCTGTTTACACAACATGGCAGCAGCAGCTTTGTCCCCATCTCTGGTGACCTGCAGCCACCATTTGGGAACTGTGTTGACACGCCCTGGCGGTAACGCTTTGCCAGAGGGTTTTTCAAGAGGTTCCCAGCCCTGAGGCTGAGCCTGCTGCAGGATGCTGCGGTGAGGGAGGGCTGGGAGGAGATTCAGCCCCAGCCTGCCCTTTGCCAAAGGCCCAGGGAGGCTGCAGCCACCAGGGTACCAGGGAGGGCACACCAAGGGTGGCCCAGGTATGTCACAGGGGTGAAATTGCTCCCCAGGGAATCGCAACAACGACCTGCATCCAGAGTCAGTCCTGGGAGGGGAACTGGGGGGCCTCAGCCTGGAGAAAATGGGGCTCAGGGGGGACCTCGTGGCTCTGCACAACTCCCTGACAGGAGGGGGCAGCTGGGAGGGTCGGGCTCTGCTGCCAGGGGACAGGGACAGGAGGAGAGGGAACGGCCTCAGGCTGGGCCTGGGCAGGCTCAGCTTGGACAGCAGCAGGAATTTCCCCATGGAAAGGGTTAAACATTGGACGGGACTGCCCAGGGAGGTTTGGAGTCCCCATCCCTGGAGGTGTCCGAGGAATGACTGGATGTGGCACTCGGTGCTCTGTGCTGGGGACAAGGTGGGGATCGGGCACAGGCTGGACCCGATGGCCTGGGAGGGGTTTTCCAGCCTCGGGGATTCTGTGATCTCATCACTGAGTGCCAGACTGAGCCTTGCTGGGAAGTCAAGCTGGACCTGGGCTTCCTGCAGGGACTCAAGGTGCTGCCACACTCTCTGGGTACATCCTAAACTGCAGCAGCTGATGGCTTAAAACCACGAGTGTCACTCAGAACCCCACACCCGAGTCACACCACACACACAGGGACAGCGCACCATGGAATTCACCATTTTTTCACAATGCTGTGAATAAACCAGAAGTGAATTTATTCCCAGCGGTTGTAGCGAGTGCTTTCATGAGCCTCCATTTCATCACAGAAACTTTCATTCCCAAAGAGTTTTGCTGTCGTGTGGTGATGGTGAGAAGTGACAAGAGTCCCCAGCTGCACCAGCAGAGCAGCAGGCACCGTCCACGGTCTGTCACAGGGCATCAGTCATGGCTGTGCCATGGGAAACCACACAGCAACCAGCCTGGCATCCCACACTGCAGCCTCCTCTCACAAGCCACGTTTGTGTTCCCTGCAGAGCCCAGAGTTACACAGCAGCCCAAGCTCCCTGACCTTTACCTGCTGGCCTTTCTCCCAGGGGTGAGAGGAAGGGCCGTGGGTTGTCCACCTTCCCCCCTGCAGGATTTGGGGTGTCCAGCGTCGGGATCAGCTCACGGGGACACAACTGTCCCGTTGTCCCTGCACTCTCCCTTCTCCCCATTCCTCTGTGGGAGGGCAGCACACTAAGCCCCCCTTTCTGGGGAGAGAACCTCCCTTTCCAGATCAAGTCAGATCTGACTCCAAGGCTGCAATTTTGGGAGCTCTGCAGCGTGTCACCTGCTGACCTGGGCTCGGTACCTACAGAACAAAAGCCCTCCCTGCTGCTGTTTGCTCTTTGTGCAACATCCCTCTGAGTACACTTCCCATATCTGGCCTGATACGGTGGGAGATACTCACTGTGGTATCTTGCACTCACAAAGGGAGGATCAGCACTTCCTGCTGGGGGTACAGCACTCCCCACCCCGAGATTAAGGGCACGTTCAATATTTATCGAGCTGTCACACCTTGAGGCCCTGTGAGGATTAAGCTCCACGGTACCTGGTGCTCTAAACCCCTGATAAGAGCCAGTCCCAGTTCCCCTGTGCCATGTGTGTCCCTGCTCACCACCAATGTCACAGTGCCCCGAGCTGCCACCACGGTTATTTTAAGGATGGCAATGACTTCCACACAGGTGTCACCTTTCAGAACTCTCAAAAATAGAACTTCACGTAACCCTTACCCTGAAAAGCCTTCCCAGAGGAGGGGAAGGGACCAGCCAGAGCAGCAACAGGACACAGGAGTTTTGGGAATTAACTCGGATCCAGAGAAAAAGGAGTGTAATTACAGGTTATTTATACAGAGCCTTTCTCCTTCACAGAAAGTGGATTGAATCATAGAATTACGGAATCACTGAGGTTGGAAAAGCCCTCCAAGACCGAATCTAACCTGTGACCAATCCCCACCTTGTCACCAGCCCAGAGAACTGAGTGCCATGGCAGGCCTTCCCTGGACACCTCCAGGGATGGTGAAATGATGAATTGGAAGAATAATTCTCATTTTACACTGAAAGAGAGGTTTGTTCAGCCAGGCCAAGCTGAAAGAGCATCCAGCTCTCTGGATTATAGAAACATGGAATGGTTTGGGTTGGGAGAGAGACATTAAAGTTCATCTTGTTCCACCCTTCCACTGTCCCAGGGTGCTCCAAGCCCTGTCCAGCCTGGCCTTGGACACTTCCAGGGATTGTTCCATTGATTTCAGCCCACTTGATCACAGCTTTCCTGCTTTGTAATGAATCTCTCATCAATAAAGGATAATTCTGTCAAGGTGTTAAGGGCAATCAGATAGGATTGATCACTTATGTTTGCAAAAGCGTGAAGCTCCCTGTGAAGGTGCCTTTTGCCAGTTCTTTATAGGGATCAGAAAACAGCCCCATCCCCGATTGATTCCCTGAAAACCAGCATTTCCCAGCTGTGCGTGTCCCCAGTGAATCAGACAAATCCTGTCTCTGCTTTCCAGTCCAGCTTCCCCTGCTCCATGGCACTGCAGGATGTGTCAGGACAGCAGCACAGCTGATCTGGCACGTCACCGCTGCACGAGGAAATGAAAATAAATACAGATTTATGAAGGAAGGCCCATTTCTGGCACCAGGCACGGATTTCCTGGCTGACTGCTAATACCAAAGTGCAGATCCTCTATTTTATATCAGCCAGGGGAAATCCCAGCAATTCACGCCACAGCATTAAAACACAGGGTTCTAAAAATAGCATGACAGAGCTGGACTGGAAACAGCAGTAAAAACAAGAAAGGAAACCTTGTCCTTTTGTGTGTGCTTGGTTTTTTTGAAAGCAAGGATGTTAAATTCAACCCCAAGAGCTCATTTCAAAACAACAAGGCTTGGAAGGTCAGCTGGCAATATCAAAATAGCTACTGGATGGGGACATTTCTCTGTTTAAATCCTACTTTTATTTAAGATTTCCAAAACTTGCCTCTCTAAAAAGGAGGGTGTTTCCCAACCTCCGTGTTCTCCATCATGGTTCTGTCCTTCCTGCTCAACCACGCTCATTTATCCCATGATCCTGATAATTAATCCACATGGATAGACTTGGAATTGAGACATTTCACTGTTTGACCTGCAAATTCACATTCTGATACAACCCAGGTCCCTCGTGCTGTTCATTCCCTCAGACTCCCAGCGAGAAGAGGTAACAGCGAGGAATCCTTCCTGCCTGAGGGCCCTTTGGGAGACCACACAGGACAACACATCTCATTATCCCACCATAACGTGGGAAAAATCAGATATCCCCAGGCCAGGGAAGTGATGTCAGGGGCTGTAGGTTTCTCACAGTTGAGTTAAATACACAACACCCACAAAAATCCCAGCTCACTTGGATGGAGGGCGGTTGGGACTCGCAGTTATCCCGGGAAATCAGCAATCCTTGCAGCACTGCTGACCCCAGGCAGATGCCTCTCCGGCAGGTTGGGAAAGCAAAGTTTGGGAGAATTTCTTGTGGTTTTCCCCTGGAAACAGAGTTTCCCAGGAATTCCACTGTCCAAGAGGAAGAGGTCAGTGGGATATTTGTACAGCTGGCTGATCAGGTTGCCTGCTATGGATTTGCCAGAGGTCTGGTTACTTATGGACCTGCCAATCCATTCCCAAACCTGACTCATTAAATGCACTCAGTAAGCATTTCAATGTGGCAATAGCCAGCATTGCTTTTCCATATTTTTCAGCGTTCTTGCTAATCCATAAAACTTAGCAACTCACAATGAAAAACCACAGGAAGAAAGAGCTAATGAGGTCCTCCTATAAGGGTCTGTTTATACAACCCCCCATTAACGTTAATTGGCCTTACAGAGACACAGCAAAAGGAAAACAGACCCTGAAAGATGAAAAAAATCAACTTATTTGGGCAGCCAGGTAATGATCCTTTTCCACAGCCTCGCTGAGTCCAACAGCTACAGCTCTTCTGGCTTTACCCCCCCTCAAAAGCCTCGAGACACGTTGCAGATGAGCACGCTGCCAAAGACACTCAGTCACATTATTTATGCTGTCACAGCGCGTGACTTAATAGGAAAAAAAGAATAAAATCCAAACCCACAGCGGTATCAGGGGAGCACTCGAATTGCAGCATGTATTTGATTTGTAAGCAAGATTTTAATTCTGAACACTCTGGGCTGGAGAAGGTGTCCCTACCCAGGGCAGGGGGGGAGCTTTAAGGTCGCTCCCAACCCAAAGCAGGCTGCGTTTCTGATTCTGGCCAGCCCTGGAGGACCTGATGAGACCAGAAGAGATCCCAGCTGTGGCTGGGGGAGGCTGCAGGGAGCTGGTGCCCGTGGTTGGCGTGCGGGCCAAGGTGTGCTGTCCATCCCAGCTGCTCTGGGCAGTGTCAGGAGCCATCAGGGAGCTCCAGGGGGATGTGGCACCCCCCGGGGCCTGTGTCCTCGGCAGGGCTGATCCGAGTGATGTGCTGTGCTCCCCAGCTCCTCCTGCCCCTGCTCACACCCACAGCACTGCCCTCAGCTGGACCCCGAGCCTCTTAGGGCCAACAGGATCCATCCAGTGCTTCCAGAGCAGCTCCAGCACTGCCAGGATGGGGCCGAGCCCTCAGCTGAGCCTCCTTCCCGTAACTATTCAAATAAAGCATTTCCATAACCGCGACCAACAACTGCCAGCAGTTTGTGAAGTGACAAAGAAAGGCTTTCTCGAATAAATTTCGTGAGAAGGAAGGTGAAAATGTGGGTGAGAGGTTTTGTCTGGGGCCACGTGAAGCCAGCTATTGTTAGCTGATGTTTGTTTCCCTTGTGGGAATCATAGGATGGGATCAGATGGAATACGCTGGGATGTTGGGATCGTCCTGTGCAGGGCCAGGAGTTGGACTCGATGATCCTTGTGAGTCTCTTCCAACTCAGCATGTTCTGTGACCCTTTAAAACCTGACACAGGTCAAACCTGAGGCATCAAAAGCCTTTTACACAAAGTCCACAACAGGATTTCATTCATGGATAAGGCACCTTTAAAATAAATCGTGTTCGGTTTTGGGCTTTTTTTGTTATTATTGTAACTACACAGCAACAAGCAGCAATTCCTGTGCCCTCCCATCCCACTGGGATGTCAGCAGTGGACATGGCACTGTCAGCCTCATAAAGGAGATCATTAAATTTCACTGTCAATTAAAGCTGGAGCAGCGTGGAGGTGCCTGCCCAGCCCAGGGGGTTCTGGGATGGCCCCAGAGAGCAGAGGCCGGAGCTGCTCCCTCCCTCCCTCCCTCCCATCCATCCATTGCAACACTCCCTGCCCAAGGCAGCATCTGCATTTTCCCACATGGGCCAGATGGGACATTGAACTGAATAATGAACTGGTGTTTCCTGAGGAGAGGAGCTCCCCAGCAAAGTGCTGATTCTGGGAATTCTGAGAGAGGAATTCCTCTGACAAGAGGAGGGGAAGAGAAAAGGCTCCTTCCCAGCCCCGCTAGCAGGGTGCCAGACACAAACATCTGTGTTCCTGGGCCTTCTCCAGCTGTGTTTTGGAGAATACTAGACAGGAAATTGGTGCCACAGGGCAAATATTCATTCTTGCCGACTTTCCTTCCAAAGCAAGTCCAGATTTGCCCTGGCTAGACTGGCTTCCTGCAGCCTCCCTGCAGCATCTCCAGCTGAAATGACAGAAATGCGTGTGAGGTGGAAAACCAAACAAACACGGGCCTGCCAGATGTTTACAACAGCAGCCCAGGAACACAGAGCTCATAGGAGCAGCTGGTGCTCACCGTGCACTTCCAGGCCAGCCTCGGAGAAGCTGCCAAATCCAACCTCTGACTGAGCTCCCTCATTCCCACTAAACCATATCTCCAGGTGCCACATCCCGAAGCCTTCCAGGGATGCTGGATGCTCCCGGAGCAGCAGTGGGGTGTTTGCCGCTGCATCCCTGAGAGGCAGGGAGGTGAATCCTGCCTTTTCCCTGCTTGCATCCCGGCACTGCCCACGGGGAGATGATGAGGATTTTGGAGGCACCGCGGTGTCCCAGAGCTGCTCGGTGCCTCCCCACATTCCCTGCCCCTGGCTGCGACACTCGGAGGAGTTCAGGCTGAGCTTTGCTCCGCGGGGCTGTGGAGTGACCGCGCCTGCCGGGGAGCTCAGCCTGGGCTCTCGCTGGCACCTTATTCCCGTTTTCCCAAGCTTTGTGTCTGGCTGGGGTGCCCCTGTGCCCAGCCCGTGCCCCGGCCAGCCCGTGCAGCGCAGAGGTCGCGGCTGAGAACAAACCCAACGGCGTTTGAACCTCCAGTGCTGCTCGGGCGGTGTTATCGCAGCCTTATCAGTGACAAACGAGCCTTTAGAGCTGCTCAGCCGCGGGGCAGCCCCTCGGGAGAGCCCGGCGGAGCAGGGAGAGGCTGCGAGTGCCTGGAGAGGGGTGGGACACGGGGAACAGCCCGGGCAGAGCTCCCTGGAAGGCTCAGCCCCGGGGATGGAGTGAGGCAGCTCGGTGTGATCCGACCCAGCCCGGCCGATTGCAGCAGCACGGACACGGGTAGAGGCTGACTATCAGCGGGAACAATCGGAACGACTCACACGCCACGTCCTGGTGTCGCAACAACCCCCACGAGCAGGAACAGCCGCAGCCGGGAGGGCCCAGGGGATGCTCCCGGAGCTCTGCGGGCACTTTGCTCCCCGAGCCCGAGCCGCTGGGCTTAAAGCAGGTCCCCGGGCTTCCAGCGAACCCTGCCCGGCTGCCGCAATTCCCGTCTCCCTTCAGGAGGGGTTCTTGGCACCAGCTCACGAGAAAGCTTCAAACCTCGGTTCCTCACACCCAGGGAGGCAAAGAGGAGCATTCGGGGCCATTCTGGTGCTTCTGTTTCCAGTTAAAGCTGGTTCCTCATTCCCCTCCCCCAGTCTGCCCAAACACGGGCGTCTCCCCACGGTGCCCCAAAGCCCGGGCGGGGACAGCCAGCCCAGCCTGGGCAGGGACACCGACCCCTTCACAGGGGTGCACATCGACCCGGCCTGTCCAAGAGATGCTGGAAGAAGGGCAGTGGGAGCAGTGAGAGCCTTGGGAAGCGGGATGTGCAGAGGGAGAGCCGATCACCCCTCCCCAGCACGCCCAGGTGTGTTATCTCCTGCCCGGGCAGGGAGGAGCGCGGCCCCGACCCTTCCCCGCCCTCAGCACGGCGAGCAGGAGGCTCCTGGGAAGCCGCGCTCACCTGGATTGGTGTCTGCTTTGGAGAGGGACGGAGCTGGGCCTGGAAGAGCTGTGGGAGTGTGGAGGCTAGAAAAACTAGCGTAAAAAAAGTAAAGAACTCAGGCACGTTTTAGAGCAAGAGAGAAAGTTTTCTCACCGTTTTGCCAGCAGTGTTTTTATAAAACGGTTTCTAAAAGCGATGAAAACACGTTCTTGCAGCTGGTGTGATAAAACTATTATTAGTTACCCAACAGTTGTAGAGTGTGTTCATCTTTCTAACCAATAGTACAATACCTGCACACAGGGAATATAAAAGGTGTGTGATTTTTTTTCAAATAAAGTTGGTTGGAGCCTGATCTGCGTTCTGGGAGTTTTGTCTTGTTTCTCCTGCTTGCTTAGCAGGAAACAGCCCCAGTGGGAGCTCTCCTGCCTGGGCCATCCCGGGGGTCGGTGGCTCTGCTGTAGCTGGGTGAGCCCTGCACACCTGGGCACACCTGGGCACACCTGGGCACACCTGGGCACGCCTGGGGATGGGGTGACCCGCTCCTCCCTCCTCCTTCCTGCCATTCCCTGCGTCCTGTCCCTCCATCCCTTGTCCCCAGTCCCTCTCCAGCTCTCCTGGAGCCCCTCCAGGCCCTGCAAGGGGCTCTGAGCTCTCCCTGGAGCCTTCTCCTCTCCAGGTGAGCCCCCCCAGCTCTCCCAGCCTGGCTCCAGAGGGGCTCCAGCCCCTGGAGCAGCTCCGTGGATTCCTCTGGACTGACCCTGCAGCCCCACAGCAGCTCCAGGCCAGGACACACAGGGGGCTCAGAATGGATTCCAATATTCCTCCTTTCCCTGGTTTGCTGCTTGCAATAATTGATGCTCTCAGTGCACTACAATGTGGGCACTGTAAACACTTGAGTGGTTTTATCAGACAGTTCTAAAATGTGCTTCCCATGCCTAATGCTCTGGAAAATGGGCAGGAATGAGACAGAAAGCACCTGGAACGTCTCTGTCAGCAGGAGACTTCTGAGCTCAGCAGATCCCAGCTGAGATAATCTGGAAAAGGCATCAATTGGTGCCTTGGCCTCGGTGCTGCAGCTGAGTGAAAGCCAAAGCCCTTTGGTCTGGCTGTGCAAACAGGCAGCTCATGGGAAACAAACAGGAATTTGATTCCATGGTGGTATTTACTGCAGAACTTCCCTGTCCTGCCCTTCCTGTGACCTGGCTGAGGCTGTTTGGGATGGCTCTCAATGAACCCCCATCCTGGGGGGGCCCAGCATGAACAGACCAGGCTGGGCAGGGCTTGGAGGAGAGCCGAGGTGGGAATGGCCAGGAACTTCCCCGGCATCAGGGATGGACTAAAAGAGATGTTCACTCTCCAGGCTGGGCCACGAGCTGGGCAGCAGATCCACCCTCTGCCTGCACGGACACCGTGGGTCACAGGACCGTGGCACAGCGTGGGTTGGAAGGAACTTCAATCCCATCTCATGCCAGCCCCTGCTCTTGGGGGCTGCTCCAAGCCTTGTCCAGCCCTACCCTGGACGCTGCCAGGGATGCAGGGGCAGCCACAGCTTCTCTGGATCATCTGCACCGTGCTCAGCCCGTGTCCTGCCAGGAGCCCATCCCCGAGCAGCTGCAATCCGTGGTTATGGGATGGATTCCTGTCCCCATGCAGCTGCAGGGGCCAAGCTGGGCTGGGAGAGCACCAAGTGCACAGACAAACAAAGGCCAGCGTGGATCAGCACGCGGGAATGTGCTCCTCGTGCACGGGGAGGAGGCAGCAGGTGATTTATCACGGGCTAATCACGCAGGAGACAACTCGTACCCGGCTGCTTGGACAAGAGGGAGCCCGAAGAAAATTCAGGCAACAGCAAGCCTTAGGTCAACCTGACATTTGTTGTTGGGTCTGTGGGAAATTATTCTCATGAAAACAGACTTTGTAGCCGGAAGAGAAAAAGAAATATTAAGGCAGAGGGTGTGCCGTGGTGCTTGGATGGTGACGGAGAAACCCCAGAGGCTCCCTGTGCCCATCCCCCGGTTCTCACCCCCGTGGGAGAAGCTCAGATCTCCACGCTCACAACCACACAAATAAAAAGATCCCTGCCCCCAGACTGGCCAGGGGTTGCTGCTGGCATCATGGGGCTCGTGCTGTGTTGGGCTCTGTGCCTCCCATGAGCCAGCCCCTCACGAGGTGCCAAATTCCCCCCCAGCAGAAGGAAAGGCAGGGCCAGGCTGTGCCCACCCTGCTGTGACACCGAGGGCACCCCGGCCTCGGCTCACGCTGCTTCTCCCAGCAGAGCTGAGAGCAAAGGGGCTCCTTTTCCCAGGCAAAACTCCAGAGAGATATGGGAGAGCCACAGAAACCCTCTGGAAATCCTGGGAGGCACGCAGCTCTGGCATCCTGCTCCCAGGAAACCTCTCCCTGCATCCCTTTCTGGTCTGGCTCATGCCCAGCAGCTCTCCTGCAGCCCCTGCTCCGAGCCTGCGGGTGCCAGGACACACGGAGTGCCCCCCACGGACACCAGGAGCTGCCCTGGGCCATCCTGGGGCGCCAGAACCCTGCACTGGAGGGGGTTTGTGCCCCTCACAGGGACCCTGCTGTGGCTGGAGGTTGTCCAGGAGCTGGGCAGGCTCCAGCCCTGCTGTGCCCCCAGAGCTGGTCCTGCTTGGAGCACGACCTTGGTTTGGGCACTTCCCAGGGCTCCTTCCCACTCTGAGGACACTTCCCAAGGCTCCTTCCCACTCTGAGGACACTTCCCA
>WEKY01042869.1:0-11378 GCA_013390045.1 Picathartes gymnocephalus
TGAGCTTCTCCCAAATCCTTCCCCTCTGAACTCTCACAACGATCCTGGAAGACATAAAAGCGCCTCAGTATTATCGTTCCCTTCCATTAAGCAAAACAAACTTGGAGGAGGGAATTTTCCTTCGGAATTCACCGAAAAATTCCAGGAAATGTCATCTGAGGTCAGTTTTCCTGCTCAGGATTCCAAAGGAAACCAAGCACAGAAGGCTCTGGGCCGCACTGGGTTGCGTTTGCTGTTTGATGGTCTGGTAACACTTTAATAGCCTTCAATGAGCGTTTAATTTAGATTTAATAGGGCAGCTTCTCTGTTGTAATTAAATATCAATTGATTGTTCCAAGAGCACTTGCTTGATTTAATATCGAAGAGATAAACCTGCTTTTGCCATATAATTAACTCTGAACACAACAATAAAAGTGCAATTAAATTTCTGGAACGCAGAACTTGTAAAAAAAAAAAAAAAAAGTTGCAGGAGCCGCTGGACACGAGGGGAATGAAAGAAAAATTATGTTAAAATTGTGCTCTAGCAGTGATCCTAAGAGCTAATTAATTACTTTGCTTAACTATTGATGGTTTTGACCTTTGATGTAGAGATTCCTTTGAGGTGGAAATCAAGCAATGGAAGTGCTGTTCCCGCTGGGAATGGCATCAAGAGAGAGTTTTTCTTCAAACAGGTATAGGAAAAATGTCAGGAAAAATGGCATTTTAATGGATTTTAATCCATTTTAATGGATTTTTTTTTCCCCTCTCGATTAATAGTCGGTGTTTGTTGTACCTGCACTTAAATATTCAGCCTTTAAAATAGTTCACTTCACCTTAGTTTGCAAACAGCTCATTAATTCCCTTTGTGGCTGTGTGGTGGTTTGATCTTATTAAAATATTATAAAAATATTATAAAAATATTACAAAATATTATTAAAATATTATATATATATTATAAATATATTATAAAAATATTGTAAAAATATTACCAAAATATTACCAAAATCTCATCAAAATCTTATAAAAATCCTACAAAAATCTTACCAAAATCTTATCAAAAAGAGAAAAAAAAAATCTTATCAAAATCTTATCAAAGTCCAATCAAAATAAGCCCCGGCCTGTAACTCACAGGTACAATATTCCAATATTTAAATCTTACTTTGGCACAGCTGAAAAATAAAAAACCTTGAAGGTTTTGCAGCCAAGTCCCGACCACTGATCCAGCTCTCTGGAGAGTTCTGGAGAACCTCCCATTGACTTTTCCAAACCTTGGAGCAGCCCCTGGGCCAACTTTTTAATCTACAAAGGGGGAAATTAATTGAGATTTCCACAAAATTGGCTCAGGGTTCTTTTAACGCTCCCAGGGTTTTCATCTCGATCCTTAAAATGGTTCCCACAAAAAATCCTTTGTTAAAACATTTCTTGGAGAAGTTCCCATCCTGGAGGGATTTGCTCAGGACATCTCAGGAGTGACTTTTATTTGCCACCATCTCCTTTCAGAGTGTTAATTACTCCTATCCTATCAGCACTTCCTGAGGAATTTTATCCCTCTTTCCTTCCCTCCCTCCAAAATTCTTCCCAATTTTCAGAGCTGCCTCTCTTTCCCCCTCGACCTTTTATTGCAGCAAGGAAGGAATTAAATCCCAAATATTTCCAGCATTACACCAGGGAGGGCATAGATGGAAATTTCAGCATCCAGATCCTGAAAATTCAGGATTTTCATGGAATTTACTCAATGCTCCTTTTCCTTGGAAGCTTCACCCCTCTCCTTGTGTGATTCTACCTCAGCTGTGGGGAATTTTCCAGGTTTTTTTAGGTTGGGTTCCAGGGAAAAGTTCTTCCTCCAGAGGGTGCTGGGCACTGAGCAGGCTCCCCAGGGAATTCCCGAGGTTTCCGCATCTCCAGGAGCATTTGGGTAGGGTGGGATTGGTCTCCTCCAACCCAAACCCACCTGGAACTTCCCCGATGTATTTTTCAAGAAGGAAACACCAGGAAAACTCCTGGAAAATCCTCTCCCCCACCACCTTTTCAAAGATCACAAGGACCTGGAGATTTCTCTTTGCTTTTTTTTTTTTAAGAAAACCAACCTTCCGTAAAAATTCCCATATAAAGATTTTGAAGCTCCCATCAGGAGCATCTTCCTGAATTTCCGGGAATTTTTGTGCCTAAACACCCGACTGCTCTTTTTTAAAATCCTCCATTTTGCATGGAGAAATGGGAATTCCTGATGTCCACATCAATTTTTTAATTACGAAACGACCACCCTCAAGATCTTTTCCAATCCTGCAAGACTGAGCAGGGTTTTCCACATGTTCCCATCTCCAGGTCAACTGCTGGAAAATCCTAGGAAATGTTCTATAAAGGGGATTAATCCATAAGGAGCTGATGAAAACCTATAGGAAATATTAAACTAATATTAATATTTTAGTATTAAAATTTATATAAAACATAAAAATGGCAATACTGCGTCAGACCAAAGGTTCATCCAGGATAAATTCCTGTCCCTGAGCATTCCAGCTTGGAGATCTGAGCAGGAAGTGAGACAAAAATCTGCTGGATACACCACAAATCCTGTTTAAAGGCCAGGAGCTTCCCTTTGGAGATGAGAGTTATAATTTCCCACAAAATGATCCTTAAAATCTTTCAAGGAGGGCCCATAAACACAAAATTCCCACTTGGAAGCCTGGAGATGGATTTTGCTTCCAGGAAGATCCTGTTCATTAGGCTGGCTGCTAATTAAAGGCGTTTTTTTTTTTCCCCCCTGCTGGATTTACAAACATCTTTTCCTGCTCCTCTCCCAAATGTGTTCTCCAGAGTATTTAACAATTCCTTAGGGTTCTGAGATTCCAGGGAAATAAAGCTGAAGTTACAGGGATGGAAATCCTGGAATGGGGCTGCTCCTGGTCCCCCTATCTGGAGGTTCCTGGGAGCTGAGCATGGATCTGCTGCTCTCCCAAATGTGTTTTCCAAAGTCCTTAACAATTCCTTACATGTCTGAGATTCCAGGGAAATAAAGTTGAAGTTTCAGGGATAGAAATCCTGGAATGGGGCTGTTCGTGGTCCTCCTGTCCAGAGGTTCCTGGGAGCTGAGCATGGATCTGCTGCTCTCCCTCGTCAGAGCCCTGCAACTGCACTCACCCCCGGGATTCCTGGAATTTCCCCTTCCATTCCCTCCAAAAATGGGCTGGAAAATGGCGTAAAATGGAATTCGGGACGGAAGGGTTTTATGGGAAGAAAATCTGTTTTTTCCCACCTGGGTGAGTGGGGTTTTATTCCAAGGATGCTCAGCAGGAGGAATCACGGTTTTGGGAAATTGAGGGGAAAATTCAGTGGCCAATTTCCAGCCTTTTGGGATGACACAGCTGCTCTTCTTCCCCACAGAATTCCAGGAATGGTTTGGGTTGGAAGGGGTCTTAAATCCCACCCCTTTTCCATGGGCAGGGACACCTCCCGCTGTCCCAGGCTGCTCCAACATGGCCTTGGGCACTGCCAGGGATCCAGGGGCAGCCACAGAAAATCTGGCAATTCCAGCCCAGACAGCAATTCCTAATTCCCAAGATCCCACCCAAATCTCCCTTTATCCAGTCTGAAGCCATTCCGTGTGTCCTGTCCCTCCATCTCTTGTCCCCAGTCCCTCTCCAGCTCTCCTGGAGCCCCTTCAGGCCCTGCAAGGGGCTTCACAAGGAGGCAAAACTATTTTTTTATATAAAATACAGATATTTATAAATCCATAAACACTTTTGGATCGGGAGGGAGAGAGAAGGAGAAGGAAGAGCAGAAACCAAAACCCTGGATCAGGATCCATCCCAACAACCACATTGAACATATCCCTGTCCTTCCCACCCCTCTTCCAGCCTGGCACTAATTAAGGAAAAACCAGGCTTTTGGCAGCAACACCCAAGCACCTCAATGACCTTAAAACCCCAGGAATTTGTTGCAGTTTCTTAAGGGTGCTGCCTGATCAGTGTGAGCTGGAGCAGAGGGCGGACAGAAGGAGAGGAATAAAGCAGGGATTTATGGCAAGGCCTTCCAAGGGCACAGCCTGGCAATGCCAGAGCCCGGCTGCAGCCCTGCCAGGATGGGCCTCCAGATGGGCACAGAAAAGGGGCCTGGCCACGGGGTTTCACACTTGGAGAAGTTCTGCTCCATTGGCATCTTGAGCTTCACTGCCCCATTCAGAACTTGCAATGATGGAGTTCCGTCCTCCTTGCTCGGCCTCCTCTTTTTGACGTTGTTGGTGCTTTTGGGTTTCCTGAGGTTGGTGTAAGAGACGGTTTGGAAATTCCTGATTTGCCTCCCAACTGTCGTGAGGAGATGGAGGCTGAAACCCCGAAATCCTTGTGCACAGGAGGGTCTGGGCCAGGCCTGGCTAAGGTGGGATGTTTGCCCAGGTGCTGCTCGCGGGTGTGTTTGAGCAGTGGGCCGAGGGACTGGCTGTCCCCAAGGGAACCAGTGCAGGGAACAATGGGCAGGCTACGGTGGACTGACCGCGCCGTGCTGGCTGCAGAGCCGAGCAGAAACGAACGGCCCGTACCTGTCCCAGCCTCACACCTCGCCTCTCGGNGTGATTTTGAGATCTCCCCAGCGAAGGAAGACCCGTCCATCAGGCTGAAGACCTCTCCTTCAAGACCTATGAGGGCGCGTCTCCTTTGTTGGTAGCTATACTCTCTGTCCCCCCCCCTTTTCCTATCTCTTTTCCTTTTTTTTCCTTATTTCTCTCTATCACAATTGAGTTGGGTATTTTAATAAAGGTGTTTTGATTTGATTTAAAGTTGAGTTTCCCTTGTGACTTTTGTACTCTTGAGACCAGGTTAACGAACAAGTCACAAAAATCTGCTTTTAAAGCGGATCGTGACAGTTGGGAACGATTGTCCTGGAATGTTGGGCTGGAGAGAATTGTTGTGCCTGAGTGCCCTGTGAGGGGAACTCAGTAACACTGAATATGGAGCTGAGAGCTGCACACTAAAGCAGAACAGGAAAAGAAAAAAAAAACAAAAACCCAACTTAAGGCATCAAGGGAGGCTTCAATTCCCAGATTTTCGAAGGCCATGGTGCAAAGCGGGGCCTGGCAACCGCGCGCTGTAATTGTCATCGAGCCTCAGTAAAGGATTTTAAATTAAAGCCAACTCGCTCTGTAAATACTTTGTGTCTCCATTCTCATTCTCTCCTCCTAATGGCTTTTGGCGCGGGCCTTGTTGGAGGTTTATTGTGCAACCCCCACCCTGCCAGGCTGTGCCAGAGCCCGCTATGAATAAATCACACCCTTCACCGAGCAAAACGCAACAGCAGAGCGGGAAAAAAAAGGCAATAAAGAACCGTAACAGCTGCCTGTTCTCCTCGGCAGGTTTACATCCCCCCACTGATTTAATTTCCTATTTGGAACGGCTGCGACAGCGGCGAGAAATAAAATCAGGAATGTTCAAACGGGGCTGTTCTTCCCCAAGAAAATCAGGAATAGTCAAACAGGGCTGGTTTTTTTTACCCCACGAAAATCTGGAATGTTCAAACAAGGCTGGTATTTTTCGTGGAGAAATTCAGGAATGTTCAAACAGGGCTGTTATTCCTCAAGAAAGTCAGGAGTGTTCACACAGGGCTAGTTTTCCCAAAAAAAAATCAGGAATGTTCAAACAGGGTTGGTTTTTCCCCACTAAAATCAGAAATGTTCAAACAGGACTGATTTTTTTTCCTGAAGAAAATCAGGAATCTTCACACAGGGCTGGTTTTTTCCTGAAGAAAATCAGGAATGTTCAAACAGGGCTGGTTTTTCCCCCTAAAAAAATCAGGAATGTTCAAACAGGACTGTTCTTCCCGAGGAAAATCAGGAATGTTCAAACAGGGCTGGTTTTTCCCCCTAAAAAAATCAGGAATGTTCAAACAGGACTGATTTTTTCCTGAAGAAAATCTGGAATGTTCAAACAGGGCTGTTTTTTTCCTCAAGAAAACCAGGAATGTTCAAACAGGACTGGTTTTTTCCTCAAGAAAATCAGGAATGTTCAAACAGAGCTGGTTTTTCCTGAAGAAAATCAGGAATGTTCAAACAGGGCAGGTTTTCCCCAAGAAAACAGCGTCGTTTCCTCCTCAGAGCTGCTCAGCGTCTCCTTGGGGCTCTTGAGGCAGAAAGGGGAGGATTTTCTGAGGAGAAAAATCTCTTGGAAGTGTTGCCACAGCTGGGAAATGCTGGGGCTGTGTATGGGATGCTGGTGTCACATAAAGGAGAGGGAATGGGAATGGGAATGGCACTGGCAATGGCAATGGCAATGGCAGTGGCAATGGCAATGGCAATGGCAGTGGCAATGGCAATGGCAATGGCAGTGGCAATGGCAATGGCAATGGCAGTGGCAATGGCAATGGCAATGGCAGTGGCAATGGCAATGGCAATGGCAGTGGCAATGGCAATGGCAATGGCAGTGGCAATGGCAATGGCAATGGCAGTGGCAATGGCAATGGCAATGGCAGTGGCAATGGCAATGGCAATGGCAGTGGCAATGGCAATGGCAATGGCAATGGCAATGGCAATGGGAGTGGGAGTGGGAATGGGAATGGGAGTGGGAATGGGCATGGGAATGGGAATTGGAGGGAATAAAATATTAAGGAAAAGTTCTTCCCAAAAGGGTGCTGGGCACTGCCCAGGCTCCCCAGGGAATGGGTTCATTCCCAAGGTTGCCAGAGCTCCAGGAGCATTTGGACATCCCAGGGGTGCCCAGGGTGGGATTTTTGGGATGTCTGGGCAGGGACAGGGCTTGGGATGATCCCTGAGCTTCCCTTCTCACTCCGGATATCCCACAATTCCATGGAAACGGGCCACAGGTGAATTCCTGCTCTGCACCGAGCTACTCCCGGAGCTGGAAACCAGGAGCTCCTGAGGTCCCTTCCTCAAACCGTCCGTGGGGTTGCTCTGAGACACCGAGGAGGGGAAGAGCTCAGCCCCTGTTTGTTCCCCCACTGCCTCTCCCAGCTCCACACCTTCCTGGAATTCTGGGCACAGGCAGGGATGGAATCCCTATCCCTGGAGGGATTCAAATCCGTGCGGATGTGGCACTTGGGGACACGGGGCAGTGCTGGCCCAGGCAGGGCTGGGTGACTCGGCTTTTCCAGCCTCGAGGATTTGGTGATTCCATCAAACCACCCCAATCCAACGACCTTCACCTTATGGAGAGGATCCATTAAAACCTTTTCCCCTCTTTCTCCTGCCATTCCCAGCGGGAAGAGAAGTCCTGGAGCTATCCATGGAGGATCAGCTGGGAGACCCCTCTGCTCTCACCCAGGGATGATCCAGAATATTCATGGGTCCCTTTTGCCCCTGAGGTCTCCATGGCCTTTGCTGCTTTTACCGTCCTGATTTTCGCCCATCCCTCAGCATTTTCCAGGATCTGATTCTCATCCAGCCAATCCCCCTTTTTTTGGCTCCCTGTGCAATTCCTGTTTCTCATCCAGCCGATCCCCCTTTTTTTGGCTCCCTGTGCAATTCCTGTTTCTCATCCAGCCAATCCCCCTTTTTTTGTCTCCCTGTGCAACTCCTTTTGTTCCAAGGCAATGAAGAGCCCCGGATCAGTCCCTGGGTTCCCTCCCCACCCTTCCTGCAGCTCCTCTTCACAGGGATGGATTTTTCCAGCATTTTTAAAAAGCTGCCAACTTCCCTGAACTCCTTCTTTTTTCATTTGGGCTCATTTCCCAAAGGATCTTCCCTCCCAGTTCTGCCTTTATTGGGTTTAGCCTTATTGAAGGTTGCGGTTGTTTTATTCCCTTGGTTTTTAAGGGTTGTTTGTTTGGGGTTTTTTTTCCCCATTTTCTTCACTTTTTATTCCTCCATAACCTTCCTCCAGCTTGTGACCTCTGTATTCTATGGTCAGGCTTGGAATTCTCCTCCTGCCATCCTCTTCCCAGCTACTCTGTCCTGGGGGTCAGGATTCAAGCTGGGAACCTCCTCTTTCTTCTCCAAAATCCAATATTTGAATGTTATCTCTGACACCTCTTCCTGGATGGCTCGAGAGCCTTTTCACTCCATTCCCATCACTGGAAATTTCTGCAGGATTCCAAGTTTCATGCAAACCACTGGATCTGGTCTGGGATTTATGGAGCAGCTCTTGGTTTCCAGTGATAAAACAAATGCCAAGGGATTGACAGCCACTTGGAAAAAGGCAGGAATTCTCTCCCTCCTCCACATCCCCGTGGGATCTTGGTTTTCAGCCTGGAGAGGACTGGAAAATTCCCAAAGTTTCGCTATCCCGGCTGGGATAACGACTGTGCAGATCCCTGCAATCCCGAGAATTCCAAAGGATGGATTTGTTGCTACTTTGCAGATCTGGGATATAAATCCAGGGTTAGATGGGATATTGGGAAGGAATTCCTGGCTGGGCTGGAATTGCCAGATTTGCTGTGGCTGCCCCTGGATCCCTGGAATTGTCCCAGCCCAGGTTGGAGCAGCCTGGGACAGGGGGAGGTGTCCCTGCCCATGGAAAATGGGTGGCACTGGGTGGGATTTTAGGTCCTTTTCCAACCCCAGCCATTCCATAAATCCATGCACTGAAGCACTGGGGTGGGACATTTTGTTTGGGGAAATTTTATTTAGGGACTGTGCCCCCTTAATGCCACCAAAGTGCTCAAAGAGTCACAGAATTACTGGAGTCACCTGGATTTGGAATCAAACCTGAGGAAAACTTCCTCCAGTAACAAAATTTCCAAAGGGAAGTGACCACCCAGTGTCTGTAGGGAGGAGAAAGGGAGATCCTAGCGTGGCCAAGGTTTAAAAATCAAGGAATAATTTTAGGGGCGATTTACAATTTAAAAACTGTGCTTTTCAAACCACGCGACTGCAAACTGGATAATTGTCCGTTTCTCGGAGACAACTTTAAAATCCTGCATTTCTGACCCCGTTCCACAGCTCCAGCTGATTTTAAAACAACCCCAAAGAAAATAATGGAAACTTTTCCCAGCCCTTGTTGCATTTCCTACTCTGGCGGCAGAGCAGGAAGGGAACCTGCTCCTGAAAGGTTTTTGTGTCTCTTGTAACATGAATTTATAAATTACTGAGAGCAGCCACCAAACCCCAAATGCACAAAGGGAATTTTGTGAGCAGGAGGTGAAGGAGGTTAAAAAAAATCCCCCTGTTCCAGGGGATGCTGTGGGATCCCGAAGCTGGGAGTGCTGCAGGAGTTCAGAAATATTGGAGAAATATCTGTGTTCCTTCTAAATCTCAGTTGTAAAGTTAAATATCCTGTAAAACACCGGGATCTGAAGGGAATAATTATCTGTGGGACTAGTTATTGTGGATAAAGTGGAATAATGCAGAAATCGCTGTTTGATTGAAGGACTTGGCGGAGGATTTTGAGTTCTGTAATTGGCAGTGAAAAGATTTCCTGTTTGGACAGTTCCTGGAGTCACTTTACAGCACTGGAATGGATGAATATTCCAGATAACAGGATATGGATATTCCCATTAATGGGAATCCATTAAGGGCTGGAGCCCCTCAGCTCTGGATCCATGCTGGGAGAGCTGGGAATGTTCACCTGGAGAAGGGAAGGATCCAGGGAGAGCTCAGAGCACCTTGCAGGGCCTGAAGGGGCTCCAGGAGAGCTGGAGAGGGACTGGGGACAAGGCATGGACGGACAGGACACAGGGAATGGCTTCCCCCTGGAAAAGGGGAAATTTGGGTGAGATCTTGGGAATTAGGAATTGCTGTCTGGGCTGGAATTGCCAGATTTTCTGTGGCTGCCCCTGGATCCCTGGCAGTGCCCAAGGCTGGGCTGGAGCAGCCTGGGACAGTGGGAGGTGTCCCTGCCCATGGAAAAGGGCTGGGAATGGGATGGGATTTGAGGTCCCTTCCCACCCAAAGTAGTCTGGGATTCCACCTGTGAAAATCAGGCACTGAGGCTTTCCGCTAGCCCAGGAGATTCCAGGATTCCTCCAGAACTCCTCTGGATGTGCTCGTGCTCAGGGAATGGAGGTGGCTCCCGGAGGATGGAGATGTGGGGTCACAGAACAGCTGGGAAAGCCCAAGTCGACATGGAAATTACAAATTAATCCTGGTGCCAGACCCGTGGAATTGACTGGGTTATCTCCTGGATTTGTATTTATGGAATGGCTGGAAGGGAACTTAAAGATCATCCAAGTCCAACCTGCACTTCCAAAAATCTGAATTTAAGGAAATCTCCCTCTCCTGGGACGTTGTTCAGCTTTTCCTCTTTTGAACTGAAGATCCCAAAAACGGGAAAGAAATGAAGGGATGGGCAAATCCCAGTGGATTTTTGGGAAAAGGCGCAGAAACCCACAGATATTTGGGATGCCTGGGAATGCTGGAGTTCCTTTTGCTGTGTCATGCCAGAGGACTCTGCCAGGCTGGGCTCTGCTGTGAGTAATTAAAAATCAATTAGGATGTTCAGCAATTACCTAATTAACTTCCTAAAGCTACCACATCAGATTCACATCCAAATGTGCCTCCGAACTGCGCGTCCTCCCTATAACGCAAATTATGGGATGCCTTTATTGCCCGGGGAAGCCGGAATTAAGGGTTCTCATTAATTTGGATTGCTCCTAATTAACTGGGCTTGGCATCTTCCAGTCACCAGGCAGGATCATCAAAACTTCCCCGGAAAAACCCAAAGTGGAAGTTTTCCGTAGGCAGGATTTGCTCAAGTGTGAGGAGGAAGAGGAGCGGGAAGTTAATTTGGATTAACTCATTAATTTGGATTGCTCCTAATTAACTGGGCTTGGCATCTTCCAGTCACCAGGCAGGATCATCAAAACTTCCCCGGAAAAACCCAAAGTGGAAGTTTTCCGTAGGCAGGATTTGCTCAAGTGTGAGGAGAAAGAGCGGGAAGTGATCCCAGAATCCGCGTGGGCTCCCGGGAGAGCTCTGGCAGTTTGGGAGCTGCAGGGAGATCCCGTTATTCTCCTTCCTGGAACCGTCTGCCTTTAGAAACAGCGGCGGGGTCTTTGCTGGGATTTTTGTGTTCTGGTTTTATTTGCCTTTTTCCCAGCTTTTTGTCCGCTTTTTTTGCAGCTTTTTGTCCAGTTTTTTGGAGGTTTTTTACACTTTTTTCCAGCTTTATGTTCACTTTTTTTGCAGCTTTTTGTCCAATTTTTTCCCAGCTTTTTGTCCGTTTTTTCCCAGTTTTTTATCCTTTTTTTTCCAACTTTATGTTCATTTCTTTCCAGCTTTTTGTTCATCTTTTTCCACCTTTATGTTCACTTTTTTCCAGCTTTTTGTTCACTTTTTGCCAATTTTGTTCACTTTTCGTTCACTTTTCCAGCTTTGTGTTCATTTTTTTCCAGCTTTTTGTTTGGTTTTTTTCCAGCTTTTTGTTCATTTTTTTTGCAGATTTTTGTTCACTTTTTCCCAGCTTTTTTATTCTTTTTTTTTCTCAACTTTATCTTCACTTTTTTGCAGCTTTTTGTTCACT
>WEKY01042877.1:0-88237 GCA_013390045.1 Picathartes gymnocephalus
TAAATAGCAGATATTTTAAAATGTACATAAGGCTCAAATTCAGCATTTAAGCATGGTAACTACACATTACTGACTTTCTGCTGTCTTCTGACAAACTGGAGCATCTGCCTTTAGTTACTCATGTATTTGATGCTCTGTCACTTTGGTCTCCTTTGGTTTCCCCAAGCTAGATTAATTGGATGGCTCTGAAGCATTTGGGGAGTATTTTGGCTTTTGAAAATGTTCTCCTTTTCAGGCTGCTTTCCAACCTTTTCTCCCCTGCTTAATGACCCAGTCAAAAAAATTACTGATGAAATCCTTAGACTAGATTTACATAAGATCATTAGAGTATGCCAACTCCTTTACTTTAAAATATTCATGGCAGTCTCACATTGTTGGCTTCACAAAACCAATTTCAGGCAAACCTCCCATCAACTTCACTGAAGGACAGCAGGGTATAGCTTTAATTGTCAAAAACTCACAAGCTTCAGCTTCAGTGGCCGTTCTTCCCATCAAGCATCAATTCTGACAATGCTTCACTGCACATTCTGCTTACTCTGTGGAGTTGGGGAAGGACAGGTTAGATGCCTTTTGTCCCCCGTTTTTGAGAACAAATTACAAGAACTTGGTGACTTAAATCTCAGTCTACGAAGACTTTTCTGTTTATGACCTGCATGTAAAACGTCACTTAATTTGTAGCTTGAAAAATAAAGCATTGAATTAAAAATTCTGTGCAAAGTTGTGGCTTACTGGTCTATTGAACCACTTGCTTTGGACAATTTCAGAATGGAAAGATATGCTGTCCTGTGAAAGGGTGACTTGATTTCTCCACAGAGATGGTAGGAAATGTTTATGTAGGAGTTGCCTCAGCTAAAACAGGGAAGTTCTGTCCAGCACAAGTTCAGTATAATCAGTGTCTCAGGGGAGGGGCGGGGACATCAGCTTGTTCTGCAGGGTGGCAGTGAGAGTAAGATCAACACCTGGGTTTGGAAGGCTTACTCAGGGGTCACAGCAGCAGAGCAGAAGAATCTGAACTCTCCGCTTTTGACAAAAAACTTCGTGTTGAACTCCTGCACTCTGCACAGACGGAGCCTGCAGCAGCTGCCTGTGATAGCAAACCTGCTGTGGGCATCCCTGTGGAAGAGCACTTTACTCTGGCCCTGCTCCTTGGACCATGTGCCAGCTCAGCAGCGCAAGGGGCCTCCAGTTCCCTCTTTCCACTTCAGCTGCTTCTGGTGCTTGTGCTCAGTGAGTCCAGATCTAGAAATCCCTGCCTTAATATTGTCCAGTCTTTCCTATTCCATTATTCCTGGCTTCATGAACAACCCAAGATTCAAGGAAAAGTCTCCAGAGAACAGTATGATGAAAAATATCCCACCATCTTAAAAATTTATTGCTGAAGAAACAGTGCTTGCATATATTTTTAAAATAGAAATGAATAATTTAAGGCTGTTTAAAATATATGAATGTAACTTTAATTAATCTGGTTTTTGTGTACATTGCTTGGCAAATAAAATATGTCTCAAGGGACTCTGTTTTGCTAACAATACCCGCTTCCCCTTTCTTTTTTTTACTACCCCAGAACCAATTTTTGAAGAGCTTTTCATACCATTTCCATAAAGCTGAAGCCTTCCCTTCCTCCTGCCCCCACACCTGTGCATTTCAAAGCACACAGGCACCACTGGCTGTGCCAAAGGCAGCTGAAGGAGAGCGCTGCCTGAGCCCTGCCTGGGACATGGCAATGCAGGGAGGGCTCGGGCACCCAGACCTTTGACAGCCCTGGGGTGGCAGGGGGGTCACTCTGCAGGTTGTGCACAAAATGGTGGCAGCGGGGAGAGGGTGGGGGGCAGTGGCCAAAAGGGTCTCCTCAAGCTGTCCTTGATGAGTAACTGGCTGCAGAATGGGCAGACTTGGAAATGATGCAAACACCTGTGTTTGTAGCTTTTTCTAGGGAAGGGTGCTGTATACTCTGCCCTAGGTAGCTGACAAAATGTTTTAACGTGTCTGGTAATGAATGGTACCTTGACAAGAGATTGGTCAGTCTTCTCAACCTCCTGTCTGGTTTTAAGGGTGTGAATATTCTGGCTGAACTTGCTGTTGGGGTTGGGTTGTCTTTCCTTTTGTTTCGTTTTAACAGTATAGAATTTTTTTTCCATTCAGTTGCTAAGTGGCCCTAATCACTGAGTTCTTAAGAAGAACAAAGGATATAGCTAAGCCTGAAGAGAGGGCCATCTATGTTTACTGTTCTGTCTGTGAGTTTTCTCTCGAAGGGGGGTGGAGGGATATCTCGAGAATTGGGGACTGGTAAAAGGCGAGGGCAGAGGATTCGCGGGCACTGAGTTTCCGAGGACGACAGGGAGAGGGGCTTCTTCTTCGCTGCTGCTGCTGCTGGAGCCCTGGCTTGGAGCTGCTTTTCTTTTGCTGCTCGGGTGAGCCTTTACTTGTGAGAGCAGCTACTGAACCTGTTACCATCTGCTCGGGTGCCCGGGATTCCTGAGCTCGCCTCTTCCTGCCCTGCTGGGAGCCGGGCTGCCCCTGCCCCCGCCCCGCCGCTCCNCCTGCCGGCTGTGACCATCACTGCACCCAAGGGGAAAGTGCCTTCGGGCCAGGGGGCTGGGACCGGGTCTTTGGTTCTGTTTGTTGTTAATGCCATAAGAGTTGTTGTTTGCTTGTTTTATTATGAATACCAGTAAAGAACTGTTATTCCTACCCCCTATATCTTTGCCTGAGAACCCCTTAATTTCAAAATTACAATAATTCGGAGGGGAGGGGTTTACATTCTCCATCCCAAGGGAGGCTCCTGCCTTCCCTAGCAGACACTTGTCCTTCAAACCAGGACACTTGCCTTACAGGGTCCATTGAGTGTAGGTGCTGCTCTCAAACTCAGCCGCAAGACTTTCCTTTTTACAGAAAGAATTAAATACCATTTGAGTCAGAATGTGTGGCTGACAGGGATGTGCAAATTTCAGGCTGAACCTCCTGTTGTGTTTAATTCAGTACCCAGACAGGATCTTAGGTCATCTGTATTCCAAGTGAATGCCACACCTGTGAGGTTAGAGAGCCTTCTGGCTGTCTTTTCTCCTAAAGTTGTCATTTGGGGTCGAATTTTAAAAAGTGGGTTTTCCAGTATTTGTGGTAAGTGAAAGCAGCAGCTTACCTAGTCTATCTCCTGTGGTAATTAAAATTAGGTAAAACTTGGCTAAAAACTTAAAATTCATCTAAGGTATAAGATCTGATAATCGATTTGTCTTCACAGAAACTGTGGGGAGGCCCAGTATTACCTCTTTGCCTGGAGGGGGTGACAGTGACAGGCAGGGCTGGCAGGACAGGGCAGGGCTGGCAGGACGAGACAGAGCTGGCAGTGCCGGCAGGGCTGGCCGGGCAGGGCAGGGAGGACAGGACAGAGCTGGCAGGGCTGGCCAGACAGGGCAGACTAGGGAGGACAGGGCTGTCAGGGCAGGGAGGGCAGGGCTGGCAGGACAGGGCAGGGCTGGCAGGACAGGACAGAGCTGGCAATGCCGGCAGGGCTGGCCGGGCAGGGCAGAGTAGGGAGGACAGGGCTGGCAGGGCTGTCAGGACAGGGCTGGCAGGACGGGCAGGGTGGCAGCCCTGGTGCCATGGGCACTGGGGGCTGCAGCAGTCAAGGACAGAGTCCAGTTTTGCTCCTCTCCCTGGAAATCTTGAGCGCAGTCCTATCCATCGTTCCTCTAAACAACTCATGTTGGGTTTTTTTTCTGTTTCTGTGTGAGTGGAGAGCAGCAGGATGAAAATACTGTATTTCGCTTTTGATAAATTGCTCTGTTTCTCCTCTCCTCGGATTAAGCAGTGCAATGAATTCAGCTCTCTCAAAGACAGCCCCATACTGAGAGGTATCTGTTCCATTTTATCCTAGCAACTCAAAGGTAGGGGTACTTTCATATACCTTTACATTTAATTTTCCATCTGCCTGGTATTTGGGCTCATCCCTATCCTGGTTTTAAGGACATCGTTCAAGAACCTCCACATTTTGCACATTGCAACTGGATTGGAAACCAGGTAGAAGAGGTAGGGTAGGAAAATGCTGGAGTTATAGGTACTACCAAGGGTTCAAAATCCTAAATTTAATGGATTAGCCTATACTTGACAGTGATAATGTTTCTGCTCTATAGTTAATTAAAGGTAACATTAGGGCCATAGAAACAAATTCTGCTAATTGTTGAAGTACTGTTATTTAGCTGCATATTTTTTGATAGTATCTGATGAATGAAGCTCTTAGATCAGCTGAGTGCAAGAGTCACTATAAATGACTGCAAAAAAGGTATTTTTGATCCCATCTGCATATAACCTGGTATTAAGGTGAAAGCAAAAATAAGCTTATCTGTAGATCACTAGGGAGGAAATTATTAACTGTCAATCACGTGTCCCAGGTTGAAGCTCAGACACCCCATCTTCTGTTCTGTTTGCGCAAAGTCTGACTTATTATTGATTTATTTAGCATTTTGATATTAGCAAATACGTAAGTCTAAAAGAAGTGGTCCAAAAGGTGAACACAGAGATTTTCATAGATGACACAGGGCAGGCAAATGGTCTTGGCTAACAGAGCATGCCTGACTGACATTGCATATCTGAAATGAAACCATATGGTAGGACTGTTGGGTTTTTGTTAGGAATAAATAAATAATCCCCTTTCAGAAGCAATATTTTCTAGCATCAAGCCAGAAGGAACATTTTGTTATAAAGCTGGTTAACTTGTACATTGTGCCCTGCACTCTGAAAAATGCGCAACCAATTCTTTGTATCAAACTGGGTTTGACATGTGGAGCAGTAATATTTGGCATTATTTGGTAGTTTACCCATTTTAACATTAGAAGTTACAACTATTTAAAGAGCTAAAACAGTGACTATTAGAAGACAAACATCCATCTGGGAGTGCAGTGGAAAAAACCAAAATTATGCATTTATAATATTATTTATTAAAAATTAATTCTAAGCCAAGTGTGACAAACAATTGCCAACATCTCATCCTCCCATGTAGCACTGATTTGTAAACTATAATCACATCTGTTGTGTTAGTATTTGTAATAACTATGCTTGTGATAAACGATCACATCAAATTTTAATAGCTTTCCTAATGTTCACAAGAACAATTGCATAATGAGGTTACCTTCTCTTAAATTTATTGTGTGAAAATTTTGTGTGCAGCATACAGACAAAAGCCAGCTCCTGGCAGAACTACTTTCCAAATAACTACTCACAGAAAAATTTCCCTAGTGAAGGACTCAGGGAGTATGAGCAAGATGTATTCCAGCATGCTTGCAGGCAGGAGATTATTTAGAGGTTTTTTACTACAATTCAATTTATATGGTCTGTGTCAAAAGCAAAGTAAAACAATAGCAAAATCAAATCAGAATAACAAAAAAAGTAATGACTCCTGATCTTCTGTATACTCAAAGCATTCCTTCTTGCACTGTCAGAAAAATGTTGCACTATATATTCTGTCTATACCATTAATGCCTTCATTTTTTAAATGAAATCATACCTGAAATATATCACAGGACCAAAAGTCATACCTGAAATAAATCACAGGACCATGTTTTCAGGAAGGTCTCTGAATTTGCTGAGTCTTTCACGTATCTTTAACAAATGTAGGATGGGAGTCTCTCCTGTGAAGTGAGGTTCCACCTGCACTGAGCACAGAGGCAGGCATTGCACAGGAGACATTGGGATGTCAGGATGGCTTTAGAAAATGTAGTTGTCACCATTTACTGAGCACTGTGGCCTTCATGTGCGTTTTACTTCCACATAACACAGGATTCACTTATTCTGCGTGTTGTTTGATTTTGTGTAACATACAAAATTTGCAACCACATTTCCTAAGTATTTCAAACTTAATTCCTTCTGGGCCATTTTAGCCCTCATCAGAGCCTCTGATAACGTGAAGAAAGGCCCCTTTGGAGCTGTCCTACAGCCAGGCTCGGGTCAGACCTTCCCTGGCACATGTCCTTCCCCAGCAGCACACACTGCCTGAGCATCTGCCTCACCCTTAGTGCAGAGAAAATGAGCAGGGACAGCTGTGTGCACTCAGTGGGGCAGGTTCTGATCCCTGTTAGACCAGTTTATATCCAGTTATTCATGCTGGTCTAAAAAGAGATTACAATATGGTTCTTGATCTACTCTGTGCAATACTAGAAGCTGAATTGCCCAATAATTTGGGTCCTACTATTTTTCTCACAGAATCTGTACAAATGGTGTGTTTTTAGTTTGGCAATTCAGTCCTGTGTTATTTAGGGGCTGCAGTAATACTATGACAAAGTATAGGAACAAAGATCAACAGCTGATGCTTGAACTCTGCAGTGAACCCACTTTCTACAATCCTGGAAATATGTGCTTTTTTATGGTGTTACATTCAGAAAAGCCAGTCAAACGAGGACTTGGGCTGAAAAAGAAATGCTCAGGTAGAAAGAAAAGGAAATCATCCAGGCTTTTCTGGGCTTCCAAAGCATATTCTAAAATGTTGTGAAATAGTCAATGTTACATTTTTCTGATGTAGGTCAAATATAACAACTAAATACAAGATAAAATATTATATTTATTATCTGTATTCTTCAAACATTTGCCTAGGTCAACACATTAAGATAATGGGAAAACTGTTAAGGCAGGATTTACTTAGAGGCTGCACTGTAGCAAGAAGTAATCGTGCATTGACCAAAGGAGGACAGAGCAGGAAATTCAGGATAGCAAATGCCAGTTCCTGCCTGTTGGCTGCCTGTGGATAGGGCCAGGCCTGGCAGTGCCATTCACCCCCTGTGCAAAAGCAGGAGGTTGTCATTTATCAACCTGCTGATTAGATCCATTCAACTCTGATGACTTATGGAAAAAAAGACCCCTAGCTCTTTCTCTAGAGTTGGATTTGTGAACATGTGTGTACACATGCAAATTACACACACACAGATACACACATGGATTTCACACTCATGGATATAATGTGGTGCAGCAAATTGTTTGGCCTACTGGTAAGTCTATTTATCATCAATTTCCTTGAGGGCCCACTCATCTCTTAAGGATGTTGTAGTGGTTTCACGTTGCCTGCTCACACCAGGCGTTGATTTAGCGTAGTGGTTTAAGTACTCTGGCCTAACACCAGTGCACTCACTGAACTTACTTACTCAGTGTCTATTGTGAGATAAGGATTAGGAGAAATGCCAAGCAGGCCTAAAACTTTAAAGGTATAAAGATAGTTTATTAACAGAACTAAAAGAGAAAAAAACTTAAAAGGAAAATAATAAGAACCAAAAAAACTTTCAGATACATCTCTTCCCCCCATTCCATTCAGTTTTCTCCCACCAACAACATAAAGAGACAAAACCTAGAGACCTTTAGTCAGTTTACCACCTGAAAATCGTCTTTTGTCAGTTCAATTAGAAGAAGAGTCTCTCCTGTCATACCATGGAGACTTTTCCACAAGAACACAGTTCTTTTGTGGTTTCAATATCACAGCGAACTAGCCGCCCAGACAAGGATATCTGCTCGCAGTGTGACAGTCCCTTTCCTTGATACGCAGCTCTTCCCACAGCTGTTTTCAGGGACTCATTTCTGTTCACTGGGGTAAAATTTCAAGGATAAGCTGTTCTAGTAGAAAAGCAAAGAATATGAGGCTTTGGTGGACACCCATCAAGATATATTGGAACTGAATCTGTTTCTATTACTGGCGTGACCATCAAGATATGTTGGTAGAAGTTATGTTAGAACGTTGCGTCACCCCAGTTGTATCCATGAATTACAAGGACATGGTTTAATATACCTTAGTCCATGACCATGGCTTTACCGAAAGAATTTCAGCTTAAAGCATCTCCTCTTTCTCCTTTCTTTGGACTTTTAGTCCCTCTTTCACTGAACTCGGTGTTTCTGTTAGTTCTCTTCTGTGTCTTCACTCTTTCTGCATCCATTTGTGCATTCTGAGTCTATTTGGGTACTTAAAGAATTGTATCTGGATTCACTGGTGCACTCAAAGGGTTGTATCTGAGCTCCTGTGTGCACTAATCTCTCTTCCAGGTTCAGCTGGACAGCAGTTGTAAACTTCTGCATTCCATGCATTCCATTCCCGCAGAGGAGGGGGGCACAGGAGAACTGCGGCAGCTCAGCAGCCAGGAGCTGATAGCTTTCCCTCCCCCTGCCTGGTGGTTGCAGCACTCCGGGGGTGGGGAATGGGGCCTGGCCCAGCCCGGGCCCCCTCCAGCACAGCGGCTCTCAGCGGGGCAGGAGCGGCTGCAGGCAGAAACCGCAGCGCGCTCCCAGAGAGAGGGCAGGGGAAAAGCCGTGGCTGTGGCACAGGCTGATAGCTTTCCCTTCCCCCTGCCCGGCAGCTGTGGGAGAAGCGTAGGCTCGGCTCCCCCCCAGCAGAGTGGGCAGGGCCCAGCCCCTCGGGGTCAGTAGGCCCCAAGCCGAGAAGGCTCGGCCCGGCCCAGGCCCGGTCGGCCCCCGCTGGGCCGCGTGGGAGCTCGTTACCTGTTCCGAAGTCAGAAACCAAGAGAGTGAATCTCGAGGTTTTCCTCTCTTAAGATGTGGATCACAGAGTCGTTTCTATTTCCCTAAGTGGCTAGACAGAGTGTCTATCTCAGAACCAACCACTAATTGGCTCTTTAGGCTTGTAGGAACCTGCACTTTATGGGAAGTTGTAAAAGTCTTTGCAGGTAAAAGCTTAAAGGAAGCTATGACTGCCAGAAATTGTAAAATCCTTGCAGGTAAAAAAGTTACTTTTTTTCAAACCATGCCAGATGTATTTTTCCTTTCCAAACTACTGAACTGCTCTGACAAACCAACCTCATTTAAATTAATCTGACAGATGTGAAAATTTCTTGCTTTTTGCAGCTCCAAACCCAGCTCAGTTGTGCCAGAGCAGCTTCTTTATACATTTTAAATGCTATGAAAAACCCCACGGATATCCTAGAGTAGGGCAAGCTGGCAGACCTGATGTCCTCGGGGTGGTCCCTTTGGCATGGCTGCACTGAGCCCAGTAACAGACTGGCTCTGGCCAGGCTTGCCTGTTCACCTCAGCTGCAGTCTGGCACAGGGATGGCCAGGACAGGAATGTTCTCTGTAGATCTTGAGGTGATTAATGCATCAGCAAGCAGCCTGGGCTGCCAATTTTGGGGCACAATAGAGTAGTAATTACTGGCCCTGCTGCTTTAGATGTCAGGGGAGTGCAGAGATACTCCAAGGCTGGGGCTTCTTTTCAGATGGAAGGGTCAGATAGAAATGGACCACTTGCACTGGTGGGGAATATTGAAGGCTTAAAAAAAATAGAGGTGAAGAAGGTACATGGAAAACATCAGAAGGGGGAAGCAATGCCCTGGTATCAATAGGTTGAAATCTGCTCATTTGACAAGCCTGTCCCTGTGGCAGGGTTTGCTGTGGAGGAGGGCAATATTCTGTTGCTAACAGCCAAGGAAGTTACTAATTACTTTTCTGTCTTTGGCTTAGTGATGCCAAAAATCCCAGAATTAAATTCTGTTGCATTACTTATCAACCAGCTTCCACCGCTGGGAGCACCGGCCCTGTGCCAGGTGGCACCAGCTCTGTTTCCTTTGGGAAGGGATGGGAAATGATTGATCAGCACTGAAAGCCTTTGCCTGCACTTCAGGATGGCTTCTTACACCTTTGGAAGTGCAGTCCTGTTAACTGAGCTACCTCATGCTTGTTTTTACATGAATTCAGAGTGCCTAAATAAAATACTTAATTTTTCTGGGTTTTGGCATCCTCCACAGATGGACTGAGGGAGGTTTATGATACACAAGCATCAGCACTAAAATCAAGAAGAGAAATCATGCTATCAGTACTATCATCAGTCATCTGATTTAAGATTTTGTATAATTGACTATTCTGTTAGTTTCTGTTCTGAATTTTTCTGTGTCCTAAGTTTGGACTGACTCTCACGTCTTTGACTTAGAGATGCAAAGAAATTGTCTTCAGTGAGAGCAGAGGGTCATATGTGAGTAGCTTTCAACAAGGAGATCAAAAGGCAAATCTCTGTCACCAACACTGTCCCTTTACTAGGGACAATGCCACTTGTTCAGCAGAACACACACCTGATTCCAGCAGTTTAAAAAGAAACCAAAGAATTGCCTCTTCTCCTTCCCCCGGCTATTTTTTTTTAATCTGCTCTATCACTTAATTTGTGGGGTAAACAAAAAGAGAATAAAAAAAGCAGCCCAACTAGACATTCTGACCATGGAGAGTTTTAGCAGCTAAACTACAAAATCTCACAAGGCAGTACTGGTAACTGCAGTGACATGGTGCTCATCTTATTCCACAGCTTCAGAGAAGACCAGATGCAAAATAATCTGGTTATCATAAATAACCCGTTCAAGATGAAGAATTTCTTGCTTTATCTACCCATATGATTCCAGAAAAAATTGTATAATCTGAAAATAGTTTAAAAAAAATGATTAACAAAACCCCAGGAACACAAGATGGCTTTGTGCTGGCAGTACAGAACTGTAACTGTGGGATTCTTGACACTATTTCCTGACAAATCGCACAGGTTTTCTGTATAAAGTGACCAAATGACTGAGTTTTCTTTCTTCATTGGTAATGTGGGGACCCTCGCAGCATATTTGGAGGCTTTATTAATATTTGTGAATCACTTGGAGCCTCTCAGATTGGAATTACTGTTAGCACATAGTACTGACATTAGTTATTAAAACAGAATCGGGCTCTGTGGACGTCTCACAGCTGGCACCTGCAAACCCAGGGATTTTGGATAGCTGTTCCCTAAAATAAATTTTGCTTGACAGAGCAGGAAGTTTTAAAGTTGATTGTTTGACAAGGGTGGGCTTTGGAGAAATAGTCATGGACTAAGAACAGATTTTCACTAAGTGGATTTATAGGAAACTTCTAAAAGTTTCTAGAGATTTGGGATATCACTGTGTAACTGAGCCAGTTACACATGAAATCCCTCAGTACACTCCAAAACCATCCTGGTGTGAGAGACATTTCTCTTGGTGCTGCTGCAGTGCTGCCCTGAGCTGATCTACTGTAAGAGGCATTTCAGTAACCACCATGGACAGAACTCTATAAGGTCCATGTTCATTTGAAGCCAAATGAGCCATAATGCAATTTTTAAAGTCTTCTCCATGTCTTTGGTGTTGTTTTGGGGTTTTTTGGGAGGATAGCATTACATTTTTTCTATTTTCGAAATTGTGGGTAAATTTAAAAGCTGGATTGTACTTCTTGTAATAGGTGTTTTCTTGGTGTTACATTATGAGAAGAATGACACAATGAAGATGTATTTTAAAAGGAAGGTTTCATTTGGATGTGCAAAAATATATTTCAGTGTTTGTTTCAATATGGCTCATGAGTTTTAATGCAACTGTTAAAAAAAGTCAATCTTCTACAAGTTTAATTTTTGTTTCTTGCTCCATATTGCACAAAACAAGAGAGAACTGATGGTTTCAGTGCATATCCTGTGCCTTAGGTTCTTCTGGTACAAGCTGGGGAGAAATATTATTTCACATATGCTGCAGATGCTTGTTTGGAGGGTGTTTTCAGCTCCTTGGATAGGAGGGCGAGTGTTTCCATGTCAAGCTCATATTGAAGAAGAACACTTAACAATCTCCTTTTCTCTGTAATTCATGATCTGTAGAGAAACATGCCTCTGCTAGGCAGAGGACAGAAGGGAATGAATCTGTGCTTTGCAGCCCCTCCATGGGAGCTGGGGCTGAGCAGTGGCTTCTGTGGCCAGAATCCATATTTTGCACCCCTAGCACAGTAAGAATAATGAATAAATACTTTGTAGTGAGATATGAAATGTTCACAGTTGCTGCTCAAAACCTGCAGTTGTTTGTTTGGCTAGGAATATTTTGCTGTTCAGTTTTGTGGCAGTAGTACTAATGGACAGAAATTTAAATATTATTATGCAAGCAACCGTTATGCAGATTTCTCCCCCCCTTTCTTTTTTAATTTTGAAACCGCCCCCTGAGCAACTTCCTGACACCAGAGCCTTCTAACATCTCTAAATGTTGCTGACTGAAAAAACAAACAACACTGTCACATTTGGAAAGTCAAAGCAGAAAAGTGTCTCATTTGTAGGGCGATTCATTTCGATTTTCATCTTGCTGCTGTCACTGAGGATACATGAACAACAGCAGCTGGTATTGTCAGGAGACCTAAGCAGACCTGTTTCGTTGGCTGACTTGACAGCTGTTCCATGAAAGAGATTCATGCTCACAAAATCAGAAAAGTAGGAAGATGACATTTTCTTCTTAACCCTTTCTTGCCTCACTGTACCTGTGTTATACTTTCATAAAAAAATCAAAGGGAAGGACCAGGTTGCTGCGAAAAATAGCAGAGACCTGGTTTAGCAAACTGCCACATGTGTCTGATAAAGCACTCCCTGAAGCAGTGTCTTTGACATTGTTGGGGTCTGCACAGCTGTCTGGGGAAATTAAACACAGGGGTCTGATTCCCCTGTTACCACATGCAGCACATAGTGGGAAAGGACTTTACATTATTCTTCTGAATAATCCATTTCTCAGGCAACCTGGATCCTTTCTTCCTTTAGATCAGCAAATATGCAAATACTTAAATGTTTCCAAAAGTGTAGATTATTTAAGTTTTCTGCTTCCTTTAGCTTTGAAAGAAACATTTTTTTTTAGCAGGTATTATTGCCACATACTTGGGTTTTCTAAAGAGTAAGGATTTCCTATAGCAGTGGGCTTAACTCAGCTGTTCTGAGGTAGAGTTCCTAAAACAGCATCTGTCTGCATGCTCAGCCCTTGATACCAGTGTGGTTTATGCAGCAGAAGAGTTTGTCTCACAGTTTTATGGGTGAGAGGAGCTTTAATATCCAGGTGTTTATTAGGGGTGGTGCTGATGGCCCTGCTCTAGCCTGCATTGGTGGCGCTGTTTCCTTCAGCTCCTGCTGCAGAGTTCTGGAAGTTCATCACACGATACCAGGAGCTGTTGTGGCTCTTGATTTTTACAGTCAATGGGAAATAAAAGGCTGTGGAAATGAACCTCCATGAGAAAGTCAAGCTTGACATAAAGCTGTGCTCCATCACAAATACAAATGCCTCGGTAATTACACTAGAAGGATGCCAGACTTCAGGAGTGTTTAGTTAGGGCTAGGAAGTTTGGTTCAGACTACACTGCAAAAAAATAAAGGAAAATAACTGGAATGTACGAATGAAACTAGGACTGATCCTTCCAGTTAGCCCCGCTGTGGTCCTGAGTACGATTTGTCCCAAGGCTTTTAAAAGGTGCTATGGGCCTTGCTGTGGGCAGGCACAGGCGTGGTGAGGTAACTCGTTTTGTCTGCAGTCATTTCTCTGGGATTAGGATTAGCTGTTTTCAGTGAATCACCCGTTTATCTGGGATCGGTGTCTTGGATTGCCTCTATGTAAGTCTAATCTAATTATTTCTATAATTATAGGTACTCTGTTCAGGGTGAAGCTTAGAAAAGCTCCTTGAGATGGTACACAGAGATTTTGTTGGCTCTTTTGAGCTTTCCTGCACTAGTACATGTGTTAACTGTGGCATTTGCCTCCACAGTCGGGTATGAAAACAAGGCTCAGTTTACTTTTCCACCAATGTGCCCGTGCTCCTGTGCACAGGCTCTGCAGTGCGGTGATGAGATCCAGCTGCCCAGCACAGGGAAGCACAGAAGCACTTCACTCACTGAGTGTTACCACTAAAAGCCGTGGGCAGGACTGCCCTTGTTGGCAACAACACATCTCATTAGGATGTGTTTACAGAACAAGCCTATTAAATATGTGTTCAACATTTCTCTGGCATGTGCAGATGCTTGTATGGAGGCACAGGTGACACTTGTGTGAAGTAATGCTCAGCAGTCAAGAACTTTTTGCTCGTGAGCTACTGGAGCTGTGTTAAACACAGCCCTGCTCTTCACAGGACATTTTCTGTGGCTGGTACAGCTGCTCCCAAAAACATACTCAAAGAGAAGAGCTCAAACGGATCGAATTACCCTGGGTGGCTCCTGCGGTAGGACAATGCCATGCTTCTACTGCTTTCTAAGACAAGAGAAAGAAATGACAAACAGCTCTCTCAAATGGGGCTGTGGCACTTTCTTAGCTGCCCACAATAACAAACCTGATGTTTGTGATTATCTGGAGGCTGCAGCCAGGAGTACTTTTGCTGTAGATATCAGCATGAGTCCTCATCTTTCGTCATTGATTACCAAGCAAGCACGACCTGTGAGTAGTTGTTTCTCATTACAAGCCGTATCCTGAGAAGTGCTGCTGAGCTCTTGAGATCTTTTTTTTATTGGCTTGTTTAGGACATGCAGTGAATTTAAGCAGTGACTGCATGTGTTCAGATGTAGTGTTGTATTATCTAATTGTCTGCCACGTAGGACCTAACAAGGAAGTTGAAATATGAGGGACACAGAAACAAAACTGCAGGTTGTTTTAGAAATCAGTCTTTTTAAAGTAAGCCTCAGCATAGTTTTCCAGAACGGCTGCTACTTACAGAGTCATTCACCTGACTTTTTTTAAAAGTGTGTAAGCAAAACTGATTAATTACTTCAAGCCCAGCATACATTGAAGTGCTTTGCTAGATACAGACCTGCAGTCAGCTGTTACCAACTTTTTAATTACCAAATGCTGTGCTTCTTTATCTAGGTTTAAGCACTCATCCCAGTTTTTTCAGCCCAAAGGCACTTGGGACAGTTTATATGTTGATACCTTAATGACCAAAAATCCATAACAAGTTTTTCCCAACCTGGAAATTTCAGTAGAGGGAGGGGACAGTCTGGCTGTATTGTACCACAGCACATTCTTCATTTTCTGGGCCGTGCTATCTTTCTGCCATTCAAACACAGTCCTGACAATTGTTTCTAAGTGTGATGTGCCAAGAGCTCCCACCACAACCCCTCCGATGTGTGCCCAGGAATTGGTGCAGTCCTTGCTTTACGTGCAGGGCACAGTGAAGGACTCGACAGTCTTACTGAGATTGTAATATTCATTAGCAATGGAGTGTAGATGTTTTAAACAAGTCTGCCTCCTCCAACTCCTTTTTAATTAATAAATTATTAGTTAATTAATTATGTGATTTTATCCCATTTCCTCCTAAAAGCAATCCTGCTGAGATTTTAACATGTGGTTACAATGAAGTTTAGGTGTTTTAAGCAAAGCCAGCCCTTCCAACTCCTTACTCTATAATTAATAAATTATGAACCAATTAATTATGCTTTTCATATCTTTTCTGTCATGCCCCATATTCTGATAGATAGTTTGAAACTGAGCATCTGAATTTTTATAATCTATTGTGGAATGACTGTAGTATTACTATTAAGAAATAGTTCAGATCTGGGTCTCTTTCCTTGAGAATATGACTTGCTCAGGAAGAGCTATCATATAATTTGATTTACATAGTATGAATTAAGATTTTAAATTCCTCTTATACCAGTTTTGTAGAATTTGTTGTATCATATAATGACTACAGACATAAGACAACCTATTTTTTTCTGCAAAATACATTAATTTTAAAAGATCAGACATCATATACCACATGAAAGAGTGACTATGAGTATGTATCTCTAAGCAAGGGACTGAAGAAAGAAAAATAAAACCCCACTGAAATTGGCTGGAAAAAATTGCAAAAGCTGAATAAGCAGTACTTCATTATTATTTCTGTATTAACCCAAGCTCTGCTGTACATAACAATGTCTACAGCAAATAAAAACTGTAGGATCCCCCACACTGGCTTTCCTATAGTGAAATAAAGCTGTTTTGTGAAATACACAAATCAGGAATTTCTTGTTTTCTGAACCTTGTTTTCTTACTTTGCCCTTTAGTAGTGTTTAAACACAGCTCAAACACTGCTCAGTCACCCGGTTTAGTGGTGATGCAAACCTGCTCAGGGTGGGGCAGAGGAGCCCTGCAGAGAGCGAGGATTTCTCCTTCTGCTACTCCAGCCTCCAGCTGCCTCCGGGGAGCGCCTGACCGCTGCTAAGGATGAAAATTCCAGCCCTACTGCTTCCTCTGGTTTGTCAGGATCAGGTGTTCGGCCAGGGGGGCCGTGGGAGGGAGCAGAGGGAGGGAGGGGATGTGCGGAGGGGTTATGTCCACCCCGTGCCTCGGCGCAGAAACACGCGAGGAGAGGATGCGTGGCGCGAGTGCTGCTCCAGCTCCGTGTTTGCATTTCCTGGGAAGTTTCCTCTTCTCACTGGTGGCAGCTGCAGAGCAGGACTGGGCAGAAATCACACGCGAAGCAAAATCATGAGAGAGCTCTCCACCCTTCTTTTGTTTCAGTTTTGAAGTGAATATGAGTTGGATTCTTCTCTTTTTTTTTTTCTTTTCCTCGCTCAGAGACCATCACGAGGGTAATGTGGTTACTTGGGAAGGGCGAGCAAATCAAACCATAATTTCAGAGAGGCTGGTTCCTAAAGGTGACGCCTGCGAGACTGAGAGCCTGCAAGAGTCCTCCAGTGACATTGGTATTTCCCTTGTTTTCTGCCTAGTAAATTCAAATTCAGTAGCATTAATGATTGCTGAAGATTTCAACAACCCATATTATCGCTCTCTGTATTGGGAGGAAATAATAAAATCAATATATCCCTTAATACCTATATGCACTGTGTTAATTTGCCAAAATGCCAAAATTTCCACTCTCAAGGAGTAGAGAAATTTATATAATTAATATGTTGTACATACAGCAAACACATCATAGATCTTGTTGAGCCTTTACTACGTCACAAAAAAGCAGCAAAGCTTTCAGTTGGAGACCACGGATCCTTTCAGCATACAAAATTTGACAAAAATCCATTTCCAAATTGGTATTCTAATATTTCAGCTCCTACAGAAAACTTGTACATTTTCAAAAAGAGGGACAAAGCAATAGAATCTATTACCCACTTGATTTATTAAATGTGATTCTTCTAGCCTGTAAAGCCAGAATATTGATATTTGATTAAGTTTGATCGTTATAAATTTCTAGATCCTTAAACCAATGCTAAAAATAGAAATGCCTACTGAAAAATAGAATATACTCCAGTCACTCAAAATAAATTGATCACAAAAAGCTGTGATTTTTTATAGTGAGTCTCAGTTCTACGTGTTTATCAGCTGAAACGCAAGTTGCTGTTAAAACTTGCAGGATAACAGGGTAATAAACAGTGAACAGGTGGGAAAAGACATCCTGTGTCTGATGATTACATGTGTTAGAGTGGTAGTTCAGAGATGACTTTAATAATAGAGAAGACTGCAGCCTGCTGAGAGCTGCATGACAAAGCGTCCTTGACCACGCAAACAACAGGCCTGAGCATCCTGCTGCAGCCTGGAGCTTCACACAAGGACAGTTGGCTGCTAAAAATAACTTAGGAGGTAACAAACTGAAATATTAATATGTTGTGGGATGCCATGATTCCGTGCACACTGAGCAACACTGCCATGCAAATGATCAATCTCCAAGAGGAGAAGAAAGAATTAATTCTCATATTGCCACTTTGAAACGGCTTAAATATGCACCAAAGCTATTTTCAGTGACCAGACAATTGCATCCTGTATGGCTTTCTGAATGTGAGCTGACAGCCTGCTACAGCAAAGTGCAGTGCAATCATTTTTGGGCTTGAGCCAGGCATATCAATTGAATCACGGCTCCTCCATAGCAGCTCAGTCAAAGAAATGCAGAACGAGCATGTCATGTCACATTGAACAGAAGGCTAAGGGTTTAATGGCTGCTCGCGACCTCAGGCAAGATTTCCATGAGCACAGTTAGCCACTGCTGTTCTCAAAGGAGCCATGAAGTAAACACTGAAGCTGAGGAATTCACTGCGTGTCTCTTGGCCCACGTGAAGGCTGGCAGCACGCCTGCACGTGATGTTCATTAAATACAGCAGGAAGCCTTTCCTTCATGCCACTTGGGACATTTATGAAAATTAGGGTCTTTAGTTGTATGAATTTTAGGCTTTTAGATCTCCTTATGCTACTGACAGACCTTCTGCATTACTGGTGCTTACATCTTCTAGAGTTTTAAGTCAGAGTGACATTGCTGTCATGTGATAAAAAGTGCAAAGGAGTTCTTCCCTGGGCCTTGAGCACACAGACCAGGAAAGAGCTGAGCCTGTTTAGTACTTCAGATTGCATTTGTGCAAGGATTTAACTGCTCAAACAAAACCAGCAAAACAGACCAGTCTACGTTAAAATCTGAGTTGCATTTGGAATTGCTCATTGATTAAGAGGGTAGCAAGGATTGCACTTCTGGAGTGGAAAAGCTGTGACACGCCTGAGGCTGATGGGACCAGCTCAGAACAGCTCATCAGCTGTGCCAGGCATTCCTCTCAGGCACAGAGGTGTTAATTTACAGCAAGAACACATAAAACCCAGAAAGGGCATTATTTTTATCCTTTTATATCTATGTGTGGGGAGAGAGATGCAGGTGTATATTTAGCTGACAAATAAGCTATCTTTGAGTTAATTTCCTGTATGAAAGCAATGACTCCTCCTCTGAATAGATTTATGTTTTCTTTAACAAAGTACAGGCAGTACAAATGCTTAACATGAGCAGCTCTACTGGTTAATGAGCTCTTTCAGCATGTGTGCAATGCTGTCTGCAAAACAATACTTGGTATAGATGACATAATTAGCCACAGAAATCCAGTAGGTAACCAGCTCTCCTTAGCTTCTCACAAGGACTTCTCTGGTGGAATCACAGTAGCTGAAGATCTGATCCTATTATCTGTAATGTGTCAGGTAAATTTCAAACTAAATCTTCCAATGTATGTTCTGACAGGAATGCCTGCTCCACTAAACAGCAGCCAAAAGATGTTCTTGCGTAAACCATTACCTGAAAAGGCAGCTGGCTGACAGGGCTTGCCACTGAGACAGGGTGGGGATGAACCTGTATGAGGGAAGGAGTAGTTGCAATGCTGTGTGCCCTACCAGCTGGACAGGAATCTCGCATTACTTAAAGAACATCCATTGTAAAAGTGAAATAATTTCTGTTAGAGATTAGCATCGACAGTAAAACTTCAGATCAGAATTGGTGCTGCTGTGCTGCTGGGAGGTTCCAGACTCTCCTTTTTCAGTGTATTTTGCTGGTTTCTGTGGATTAACCAGGTGCGTACTCTGTGCAGCCTGTACTTCCAACTCTGAACTAGAGGCAAATTTCATCTTTCAATTGATCTACTCAGCAATATTCAAGCAGCATTCAGTAGCAGCATAAACATTTTGAATTGATTCAATTCAGATAATGTCTTCTTTATATTTTGCCATTTGATAGTGGAACAAATATGATTATTTGCTGCCTTTTTCACCAATAGCTTTTTTGTCAGCCTCGAAGATAGCAAAATCCTGAAATACATTTCTCTTGGATCATTTAACAACTCCAGGCTCAATCCTGTAAGCTGTAGGTAGTGCAAATGCACAGCTAAGCCACTGGTGGGATTAAGGAGGATGCTGTATTTATCTCAAAGAGCAGTAGGAGAAAGTTGACATTAAAGTCTGCTGTGTCACTGCAGTCTGAGGATATTGCTGCCCCTGTGAGCCCCCATCAGCTGCTGGGCTGTGGCTGCAGGGACTGCCGTTCACCCCAGCTGCAGCCAGCACTGGTGCAGTCATCCCTGCTGGCACCCTGGGGTCCGCCCTGCCCTTGGAACCCAGTCCTTGCTCCCTGACAGACCAAGGTGTTATCCCTCAGCAGGGGAATCCCAAATCTTTAAAGGACTGGTCCAGCCTGTGCATCCTTCTGCTTCTTCCCCAGTGGGGACCAACCTGCCACCCCTGTCTGCCCTGCGAGGCACCTGGTGCTGCTCTCTGTACTCCAGGTGTGAGCAAACTGTGCTCCAGGATGGAATCAAGCTGGCCTTGGGGAAAGGTGGAAATAATATTAATATTGTATTAACAACAACAACAAAAACACCACTACCACTAGTTGTTGTATTTTAAACATGATTTTAAAAATTTGTTCAAAAGCATGAGATTTTTTCCAAATCCCTTTCTCCTGCAATCAGGTGATTTTGTGAGTGGTTTTCATTTTATGTTTCATGAAATAAGTGCTCTGCCCTCAACAGAAGAATATTAAAGATGACTGTAGAAAACCCGCAAACCTCTGCTATGTTAAGATTAACCAAATAAATACAAAATAATTTACAAAAGCTTGAAAATTGGTACTGTGAGTTTCATTAGGCTTCAAAATACTGATGCTATAGGTTCTTTATATTTTCAGCCAGCATTCTTAAATGAAAAGACTGAATTAAAAACAGCTTTAGAAGTGTAGAAGCTGAAATATGCAGTAATACCACTGAGAGAGAGAAAAAACTTTTGCAATGAGGGAAGAAGGGAGGAGTGTGGGTGTCGTTTCTTTGCTTAGCTTCTCACAATCCTTAATCTGTTTACGCAGAGAAGCTTTTCTGTCATTATACCACTCTGTAGTGTATTAAGTATAAAGCAAATATTCACACCGTGTCACTGGTTTTCACAGGAGTAGGCAAACGATTAAGGTTTAGCATGTATGACTACATTTACAAAATCAGGGCTTCAGGCAAAGTCTTTCCAAAAAGGTCCCTGCAACGTGGTGTTAGATAATCATAGATGTACTGTGGATAAAGCACTTTAGAAGGTATGGAAATGGATTTGAAACCATATGAAATACACTTCAGAGATTCCCCAAATTCAAGCCCTTGTTGAACAAGAAAATGCAGGAGGCTGACAGGCAATAACTTCCCAAGCAGCTGTTGGTGGGTTGAGGCTTTCAGGTGATGTTGGAATTGCTCGTCCGGGGGATATGCAGCAGACTTGTCTGTGGCAGGTAGTGGGGAGCTTCCAGCCCCAGGTGCTTTTGGCAAAAGGTTAAGAAAAAAATGTTATGACAGCCACAGAGCGCGTGTCAGAAATGTCACTGCTGCTCCATAAACAAAAGTGAGCACTGCTGAAAATAGCTGGGACTCTCAGGTATCATTGCAATGTCATTTCCATGCGCACCTCATCTGGGCATCTCTCACTGAAACCCAGTGCTGGAATTTGCTGGGTTCATCTGCTCAGCCTGTGGGCCATGGGACAGGAAATCCTGTGTGCTGATGCCTGCCCAGAACCACTGACAGAGGCAGTGGGCTAAATTACGTGTCAGTGTTCAGCAGTGGGGTTCCACTTGAGGTCACAGGTTTAATGTATTTGCTAAACATGCCTTTCTGTTTGGATTTTGGGGTTTTTGCAGCTACACAGATATGCAAGCTTAACAGAGCTTGGGAACAAAACCTGAACAACAGTGGCTGCTGAACACAAGGTTCTGCAGCATCACAGAATAGTTATTATCAGCCCAAAAATGCCATCATGGAATATTAAAGGATTGAGAATGCCATGCAGGGAGAGCCCAGGCTTCATAAATGTACACAATGGCTTTTCAATCCTTTATATTTACGTAAGCCCTCTACTAACTTTGTTAATTACAGGGAAGTAGCAAAAATGCCCATTCCTTAAATAAAACCTGTAAGTAATGACTGACAAATTGCGGGCTGTTTTATATAAATATATATATATATATATGTCATTATGAGAACCTTATTTTTACATTAACACTTCTCTATACTTTCTAGCTATTTACACGGACTTTCCCAGGGTATAAATTATAGTGGAAAAGCATAAACGAGAATCAGACTCCATGAGGATAAGCAAACGAAACTTGATAGCTGTATTAACTGATAAATTTTTGTTACACTTGAGCACTGCCTTTCTCTTTTTCCTTTTATTTTGAAGACCACACTCAAGAGGGCACAGCTAGAGAATATTTTGTGCAGCCTGGTTGGGATTTCCTTGCTTGCCTCTCCTCCAAAAGCATGTCTTTTTCTTGAGAAAGTAACTACTACTTCATTTACATATTATTTTCATGGATATTCAGAAGAAGCACTTATGTTACAAACTATAATGTAGGGAATGAATGAAACATGCTGCTTTGCTCTATCACACATGGTTCCAGAGAAGCAAGTGGCAATAATATTAAAAAATCAGTTTTGATTATAACAGAACAGCTGTACATTGACTGATCTAAATTCAAGCTTTGGAAAGCTGATAAATCCAAGTTTAAGTCACTTTCTGGAAACTGACTTCACATGTTTGCATTGAATGTAACAATATAAGTAAATTTAAGTGAATATTCTATTACAATAATGTGACAAAAAGATGGGGCCTTGTAAGTTGATGGTTGGACTTGGTGAATTTAGAGGTCTTTTCCAACCTTAATGATTCTATGTAAAAGAGAAATATATGGAGTAACTAGCATTAAACCCACTGGAAGCATATTTTCATGCTTTTATATGCTTTGCAAAGTGTATATACAGTGTAATAAGTACTGTCTCAGATGCCATTTTCATTCTTTGATTATATTAGATTAATAACATTGTGTGATCTGGGAGGTGTAAAAGAGTGTACTGCTTCCTTTCAGAATGAAAAGCCAACACACATCATTTCAAAGGTCTGTGTGCCATTTTCACAAACGAAATTCACTAAATAAAAATTATTATAATTACAGTGGCATTTTCCTGGACTGATTGCTGAGTGCTGTTGCTCAGAGAACTCTGAGGCTGCCCAGCTGGGGCTGCTGCTGCCCTTTGGGTACTTCCTGGAATAGCCCCCCCAGGTGTTGCGGCGGTTTTCATTAACTAATTGTACTTTGGTTCGTTCTATGTACCCCTGTTTATATCTTGTACACTCTCCCTGTCAATTATCTGTCCCCTCCCCTGGTTGAGCAAGAGTTCCCCTCTCTCTCCTGTCACTGTCCTTTCACCCCTGCCCCGAGTTCTGGAAAGGTCCTCGTTATTTCCTTACGCATTGGCCCTTACAGGTGTATTCCCCCCTCCCTGTTTCCCTGTTCCTTGTGTAGCCTGTCCCTCATCCCCGGACCACACCCTTGGGCCTTCCCTGTTGGTTATGTTCGTGTCCCCACCCCTGAGACCCTGGGGGTGTAAAACCCCCTGTTACCACTGTTCAGGAGGTCACTTGGAGCAGAGCCGAGGAGGTCTGTTCCTTCTCCGTGAACCGCCTGGTGGCTGGACTCAGTCAGTCTCTCCCCATCAGCCAAATAAACCTTGGTCTGCTATATAGAGCTACTGAGTGCTCCCTGCTTTTGCTTCTCTACGCATTCACCACCTGCTGGTTAAGCTGCTATCAGCTCTGCTACCTGTGGCTGCCATAGGGTTCTGGGGATCAGCGAGGGTCCCCAGAGGAGTCACCTTCGACCGGCGCAGCCTTGGCGCCCCGGGCAGCCAAGCGCAGCGTTACGCAGGGTTCCATCCCACGCACTCCCCAGAAAGTCATCCAAAAATACGGCTCTGTGATGACGGGAAGCAGCTCAATGCAAGTCCATGAATGCCAGCCATTCCCAGTGCCGTGGCTCTGTGGGTCACACCTGGGGACCGGTGCCGGTGCCAGCGGAGCCTCCCGCGCGCTCCGTGCGCGCTGGGGAGGGGGGCCAGAATTGGCCCCGTGCATTTTCAAAAACCTGCTCAGAGCAGAGGCAGTGTTAAAAAAATAAAAGTAAAAAGATAGTTCCTGTCCATAAATTGCGACTGTGAATTTTCAAAAGAACAGATTGTAAGATCGTTCCTGTGTACAAAGTCTGACACTGCTTGGCTGCTTCATCCACCTGTCTCCAGCACACCTCCCCATGTCAACCAGAGGAGAGTTCTGCTTTGAACTGGCACACTGCAGTTCAGCACTACAAATACATGACTAGAGGCTCCGAATTTACAACTGGCCTGACTGAAGTTGGATTACTAAATCCATAATCCTTCATCTGAATAAGTGCTCTCATTTAAAAAAGTTCTGTGGTTCGTGGGGATTGTTCAGGAGGGGAAAAAAGTGTATTTATATGTAAAACTGCTGTGTTTGAATGGACATATTGAATTTTTTCTTTTGTGAGTTTCGTTGGAAAAAAGAAGAAACAAAACTTCTGAGGGACAAAATCTAATCTTTGGTTGAAAGCCAGTGACCATAGAAATAAAATACTTTTGTTTAAAAAATTCCTTAACCCATTCTGTTGACCAATTTGGATAATAAAATGATTTATTTAAAGGTTCAAGAATAAGTTTAGAGAACAAAAAATGATACTTTAGTGTGCCTTAGGATCCTGGATAGCATAGCAGACAATTAACACTGTTTGCTGAAACACTCCACTCTTCCGCCAATCAGCCACAGTGGTTTAAGCCGCCATATTAATACAAAATAATTAAAATGTACATCTTCACAGAGAACTGTTGCATAGTTTTAATATTAATTTAACAAATGTCATCCCTATGAATGAGGCTTATCATTGAAATAGCAATAGGATTTTTGGGGTGTTGCTAAGCAGTACTGTAATTATAGGGATTGCTACAAACTGCTCTTGTGAGGGGAGGCAATGGCTCATGAAAATGCATCAACCATTCACACCCTGAGGACTCCCCTAGTTCCTGTGGGGTACCAGCTCCTTCCTGCAAAGATTCATCTCAATTTCCACAGAAGGAGAAAAGATTGTAAAATCAATACAATCATTATGGTTGCAGCTAATCTATTTTAAAGAAATCCTTGTAAGCAATGTGCATTATTGTCACAAGGCGATAGGTCTGTGCTCACGGGCCGTGCTGCCAGTCAGCTTCCCAGACACCAACAAACCACACAAACCCTCTGGTCGACAAGTGTCTGACAAGTGTTTACATGTTAACATTCATTAGCAGATTCAGTCAAGCAATTCATGCTTGATTAATTGATTATCCCATGGTGACAGTTCATTTTTTGAAATATCTGCCACCTTGGCAAGGAGCAGGACAGTCAGACCAATGACAAAAGACATTGATGGACAAACACTGGTCTTATTGAACAGCTGCTGGAGTGACAGACCAGCACCTACAGGCTTTAATCAATGCCTCAAAGACACGGCAATGCTATAAGGACTGTTTATTTCTTTTCTGTGCATTTATGAATTGTAAATGCAATCGATACATATTAGCTTCATAAGTTTTTGGGTTAAAATGTAATATGAATTTTCCAGGTTAAGAGTTGCCTTAATATCAGGTGAAATTTATGAGTCCTTGCAGTTTTATGATGCCTACAAAGCCAAGCATAATTTCTGACTTTGTTTATTCCAGCATTACAGAATTAGTAAGAGTAGACATTGCTGGGCTTATTGAATAAATTCATTTCCTTGGCAGTGTGTGCATTTTGAATTTTCTTGATTTAAGTCAGAAAAAGTGGATGTGTCAGCACAAGCTAGTAAATAGCAACTGCACTGCAAGAGGATTTCAAGCTAGAGCTATGTAAGGGAGAAGCTCTAAACCAGAGTAAATTACCCACAGAGAGTACAGGTGTTGGAACAGATCATCCCTTGCCTAAATGGTACTGAAGTCCACTGAATTACCTCATAGACAAGTTTGGCCCAATATTAATCTGCAGTAGATGTTTGACTAATGAATGATTTGAAAGAGCTCGAGTGTATTGTGATATAATTACCTGATATTGCACTGTACTGCTTTCAGAGCTTGCTTTAGTCTTACTTATGCAGTAGAAAAAAAATGCGAAGTCATTGTGTGAGTTTTCAGAAGGATCACTTGGTTTTGGAATATAAAGAAAGAAGAATTCCAAATCATTAAATTATTGCAGCTTACAAGAGAAGTCAGAACCTGACTGATTTGTAACCTAGCCATGGAAAGGTATTGTTTTGAGCGTTGATGAGACAAACATTCAGAGAGCTGCTCTTCTCACATCACCTACCTCTCTTCCTCTCCCTCCTCAGCATCCTCCTCCCCTGCACATTCTACACATAGGGTGACAGGGCAGGACTGTGCTGATGCAGCAAGGGTGGTTCTTCGGTGCTCTGGTTCCCTTGTCCCTGGGAAGCTGCCCAGGGAAGCTGCTGTACCTCACCTCTTACTGACAGCCCTGCCTAAAGATCTGAATTTGTTTCCCAAAAGTCAGTAGGGGTTATCACTGAATTCAGTTGCAATTTCCACAACCACTGCTGCTGTCTTGTGAATTCCAAGATTTCTTTAACTGAACCTGAAACTTGATGATTCCAGGAACAGGCTGTAGGAAAGGGTCTTCTCTGTGCATCTCACTTTCTTATCTCCGTGTCACACACTTCTGGGTGAACCCCTCTATTTCTGGTCTTTGTCTCTTGTGAAGTTCTAACCATGCAACCATCACGGGCTGCTCTGGGCCTGACTGGGATGCCACAAACAAATTCAGATGAAGAACATGGAGAGCCATCACACCGTTTGTCTTCTGAATTACATGATGATCTAGGAGTCACAGAAAGTGAATTTAACGAAGAGAAATTAGAAGACTGTGCTTCTTTGCTAACATTAAAGGAGTTCTGCAAGAAATATGAGTGCTCTTGGGTTAGGGCATAACTTGGGTGTTACGTAGGTTGAATGAGAATACTGAAGAACATTTACCTGACACAGTTTATTCCAGAGCAGACTACCCTGCCTTTCCTTCTAAACCATTACATACTGCTTGGTGCTAAAGACAGGATATTTTAATGGGTAGAAGGGCTGCTGATCTGAGGCACCATGGCAATTCCTCTGCTCCTAATAACAGAGGCTGCTGTCATTTCAGTGACAATTAGCAGGCAAATCCTATTACAGGAATAAGATCACCTAATCCTCAACTCTAGTACATGCTATTCACTATGATAGCTTTTTAATTATAAGACTTGTGCAGGCTACGATACTTTGTGCAAAAAATATGGAAAATTTAGAAATTGTGTTAGACGACTTCACTCAAAAATGACAAATTAGACACCCACTATTTCAAAAATATTACTCCAACCCTTTTAATTGGCATAACTACTTTTCTGTGCTGTTCAGAGTGGTAATGGTAGGACACCCAGCAAGGTCTGAAATGTCACTAGCAATTTTCCTCTTTGCTGCATTTTTAACTTCTTTACAAAGGTAGAAAGCAAGAAAAAGATACTTGGAGAGAGCCCACCAGGTACATTCCCCACTTGGTGTTTGTACCTTTAAAACCTGTTCAGCAGGTGCAGCAAAGAGAGAGAAGCATAGCAGCAGTGAAGGCAGGAGCTGCTGGTGAACTCTGGGGGCATTGGGCCCTGGCACAGCCCATCTCTGCTTCAGGAACTCTCTCCACATACTGCAGCTCTGTCCATGAAGAACAGAAGGCAGTCCCTGAGCAATGGGGAGATCCAGGCTTTATTTAACAGTAGGCACTCTTTCAGGGCTTCCTGTTCCCTTGGGTTTTGTCTTTTTCTCTAATGGAAAAAGGGCTAACTCCACGAAATAGGAAATCTAGCCAAAATACGGTGAGTTCAGGGTGACCTGTACTTTCTGTTTACTTGAAGAACAGAACAGTTTTTGTGAAGGAGCATATTAGAAGAATCTCTTTCACTCTTGCACAAGCTGTCTTTGGACATGCGTAGCTGATAATGAACCTTGTGCTTTGCCCCCTGTACCTTTAACTAGCTCTTCTCTGTGGGACTTGCTACTCTTCAATATCTCAGGTTTTGCAAAGTATTTAGCACTAGATAAATCTGCTAACATAGATTAGTAAGTAATGGACTGAGATCTCTTTCTTGTTTGAGAAAACACCATCTAGCAGTCTACGGACAGACCTTGACCCTGTGAGCAGAACTCAGCCCCAAAGGCTGAGCCAACTCTTTAAGTCAGTGTAATATTACTAAGAACTCTCCATATCAATGCATTTTAAAATCTGTTCACTATAATTTCTGTTTCACAGAGCTAGAGTAACTGCTGTGGCTCTCTGTTCCCACGATACACATGCTATTCCTGGTCGTTTATTGTACTTAATAGTTCCCTGGATTACCTTAACTGTGAGTTGGAGGTTCTGTTTGCAGGAGGTGTGCTATCTGGGACTGATATTCTTTCCAGTTAGCACAATTAAATATCAGTTACAGCAGTGAAACAAAGCAACGAACAATCCTTAAAAAGAATATTGTTATCATTTTTCACAAAAATCTATTTATTTTTAGCAACCTACATTAATCTTCTCCCTTATTCCTCTCCAAAACTCAGAACAGACTTACTCAGTAGCTCTTTCAATTACAAGTATCTGTATTATGATTCTTTGTCACGCTTTGTATTTTGTTATCCCAAGACTCTAAATCTGTTCCTTTTCTCTTCCATGTTATCTTTAACATCTTTATAACAAAAGTGCTGCAAAAGCTATTGGAGAAAGATCAGTCTGTCTGACAACATCATTCTTTGCAGCATGGTAGATTTTGAATAGAGGCCACCAGCTCTGCAAGATGAAGTAGCATTCTCTTTAACAAAGGAGGATAAGCATCAGAGACATCTGGGGAAAACCTCTGATTCAAAGTGCTGCATTGTGAATATGAATTCTACCCAGTAATAAGAAAAAAGCAGAATATCATGTTCAGTAAGCTGAGTTCAACTCTATTAAAGCACAGGAGCTGCAGGGACTGATAAATTCTTGGGGCACAATCCAAAACGAGTCAAGAGAAAAGTCACTACGCTCTCCAACAGTCTTTGAATCAGGTTTTTAAAGCTATTTTTAAAGTATGCGGACCTCCACCTGCTTTAGGAGCCGACACAGTCATTGAGCAAATTAGCTATGTATGTGTATGAGTGGCTAAAGCAATCCAAGGAGGAGCCATGTGCCCAAAGGCTGAAAGCAGAGGTGTCACTGGAACCTGCTGAGACTGGCCACTGCTGCTTTAGGGCCGTCCCACTCTGACTCGCCTGCAGGACTTCTGGATGCTGTCCCCTTCCAGTCCCACTCACTCCTATAAGGGTTGCACTGTCGTCTGGGCAGAGGGACAGGGACTGAGTGGAAATACAGCTTAAAGGATGAGGCTGCATCAGCTGTAGCAGAGGCCATGTGCATCACTTCTGCATCACCTTTTGGGAAAGCTGAATTTTAAAACAAACTAACCATTCTGAAGCTTTGGTTATTTCCCCAGATGTATCTCTCCGCTGTTTCAGATGTAGAAAAAAATGTTAGAAGAGATTTGAAATATATATGTTTGCAGGAGGGTTAAAATGTGGTTGCTGTGAGCAGCTGGAGTGTATCTAACGTGATCTGTACACAGCACTGCTCACTGCTGGAGCCACGGATGAGCAGCACAGGGAGCCACAGGGAGGGGCAGAGAGCTCTGCACCCTCAAAGACTCATCCTCTAAAGTTCTCTGAATAGTGACAAAGCCAATGTGGCTTCTGAAGAAATCTGGGGCTGGGATTTTTCCCTGTAAACCGGAGCGAGGCTGCAAGAAGGGCCATTAAGAGCAGGCACATTAACTGCTGACCATGCCTCTGCACTGGCCAGGTGAGGAAATGCAACTTTACAGCTGGGTGGTTATTTGTATCTGGCATGGAACACTCCTAATGTACTTTACTTCAATTTCCTTTTGGAGAAATTATTTCTAGTTTATAGTTCAAACCCAATGCAGAGCTTTAGCTGCATTTCTGGTTACAAGACCCTTTAAACTGCAGCTTCAACATCCATTAAATCTGTGAGCTGCTAAAATTATTGTGTGGGCATAAAGATCTCTTTCTATTGAGGTTTGCTAGGTGTAAGCTTACTTTTCTTCCCTTTGTCTGGACCTTTTATTTACCTTAAAAGCAACCCATAGACTTGAAAATGTAGCGTAGAATGGTTCCCACATACCCTGACCTGGTCACCTCTCCTGGGAGGCTCCAAGCCACGGAGTCTGGCTTCAGCTCCTCCTCATGATGGGAAACAGTGAAATAATCAGTGAGACAACATGTGGATTGTCCCATTCTGTGTCTAAAAACCTGCTTGGCCACCTGCACCTGGGTTCCCATTTCCCATTTTCCAGGTGCCCCATAGGTAAGACACAGCTGTGGAGAAGATGGACATGCAACCCAAATGCAGCTGTGCATTCAAGGAATCTTAAGTTTTGTGAAATTCCTGACAAAGAATAGTTAAGCTTGCTAAATAGAAGAAATAGAGACAGATTCATGCAACTAGGCTATGAAAACAGTCATTACATGCAACAGGTCTAATAAATACTCTGTTTAGGGAGGAAAATCACAGCCAGAAAGCAGAATTGCCTTTTCCCAAGGTGAGCCTCTAACACCATGAACCTCCTTCATGGAGAAGGAGATGACAAATACTTCGCTGCTGTCAAGACCACAGTTCTGTGCTTGCTTCTGGTTCCACTAAATGACTAGAAGAAGACGGTTTGCCTTGCTAATTGCAGCTGCTGTTGTAGCAAATAGGTTTTCTCTTAGAATATGAATAACTAGCCCTTCAGTTGAATGTTTTGACAGCATGAGTGGTTGGTTGCTAAAAGGACAGAAACAGAGAAACATTTAATTTATGAATACTAAAATATTCAGAATTTTTGAAATGCTGTCTCAGCAGTTCTTCATGAAACATCTTTCATTTTAATCACATGACTATCTGCTAGTGGTGGTGTGGAAGCTGTGATCAAAGTGGTTGAATGATGTAAAAATGCCTACAAATCCACACACCATTTTGAACTCAGTAGAAGCCAGCATTTGACTTGCACGCCCTAATTTGAGGAATTTGTGTGGAGGCCGGTGGGCCCACAGCACCAGGGCCCATTGTGGTTCCTTGGAGGGACAGACCCTAGGTTGCAAACTCTCCCCCAGGCTGTGGTGACAAGGAAGGCCTCTCCCAGGATACACTGAAGTTCTAAGTGTCCCCCAGTTCTGCCTCCCTGATTGGTGTGTTGTTTCCCTGCCCCTTTTCTCCCCTGCAAGGTCAGGTTCCAGATTGTTCTCCCTTCCTTGGTTCCCTGTTGGTCCCTGTCCCCTGACTGCTCCTTCCTGTTGGCCCACACACCCTGGCCCCTCCTGTGTGCCGCCCCTGAGCCCTCAGATTATTGGCCCTGATGCTCTCCCCGCCCCTACCTACCCAGTATAAAACCCTTGCACCCTCCCATTATTCTTGTTCTCCGTCCCTGGATCCCTCTGTGTGTGGCTGCAATAAACCCCGTGGAACTCTGTACGAGAACCCTTCTTGTTTCTCTTGGTCAGAGGATTACAGAGCCATCCGGTGGGTGTGTGTTTGTGGGGAAGTGTCTGTGACGCTGAGCGGCTCCTGGCTGGAGACGTTTTCGGAAGGCTGCGGCACCTTACCAACAGCCCACCGCTGCAACAAATCTGAAATCTAATTAAGATTAAATTGCAACAAAAATATACAAAGATAAAGGGACACAAGGATGCCTTCACCGTGTCAGGTAGAGACAGGTTGGAAACAGCCGGTGTGGATGAGGGAGATGAAGGACGGCAGTGGAAGGAGAGAGACGGGGGGATGTTTTGAAGTCTGAGTTTCTTTGCCTAGACAAAAATATAAATAAGTTACAAATACAGCAAGGCTGGTGCTGCAGAAATCTCTTCCCAAAGGCCCCAGTAGAGGGGGCAGGAGGTGCTGAGCTGGCTGTGGTGGCCTGTGGGCCTGTCAGGATACCTTCAGGGGCTATGCCCTGGAAGAATGTCCCCTAGACTTTGGCTTCTCCCATGGAAGTTTTTATGACAACGTGTCAATCTGCCGTAGTTCCAACCCCTGTTAACCATAGATGTTCAAGTTCTAGTAAGTTCTTTGTATCTTGTACCCCCATTGGTGTGTACCCCTGTCCGTTTACCTTGACTGTTCCCTGTTGGCCGCTGTAACCCTTTTCCCGCCCATGCCTTCAGCTGATTGGCCCTTGCTGTTTGGCTCCGCCCCCTTGTACCCATATATAACCCTGGACCCTCCACTTTCCCTCCTCTTTTGTGGCTGGACCCTTTCAGTGTGTGGTTGAAATAAACGCCACTGGAAACCCATTCAAAGGCCCTTCCTGCTCCCCACCCTCTAGCTATCTGCGGTGTTGGAGGTTGCGCAGTTGCTGCGAGCCTGCTGGAGCGCCCTCCCTGCAGAGATGCTCTCGGCGGCAATCTACCATCGGCTCGTGCTGCTACAGTTGGCAGCTGTGTGTGCTGGGAGTGCTGCTGCTGATCTGCTCAGGATCATTTAGGGCAAAGAAAGGAAGTCTCCACACTTGGAAGGGACTGGGGTGATGGGACATCCAAGACAGATGTGTAAATCAAGTACAATTCAGCCTTTGAAGCTGAAGGGGAAAAACAGGAAAATTCCCTTGTCTGTACTGTAGGTTTCTGATTTCTAATCTGCGATTTCATGGACAAAAGAAATTGTGGGACTGAATTTCTTTTAGGAAAGGTGTCCTTGGCATATTATTTCACTTTGTGTGTTATCCAGTTTTAGAGGGATGGACTGCATTTCTGTGTGGGTGGTATTATTTTAGGAAATGTCTTAGTTAATTATTATCTTCTGAAACATCACCTAGGAGATACTCTTTCTCTGACATGCAGCTTGATACTTCAGCCAGAAAGAGGTAACTCTTCCATAGCTCATTAAATTATGTTGTAGTGAATTTATCTCCACCAGGTCACAATTAAAAAGTGAAGCCAGTGCCTTTAGAGGAAAAGGCAGAGAAGAATCAGAATATACTGAATATATAATTTGATCTCTGGAAATAAGCAAGAGGGAAAATATGGTGGGCAAACGTGTAGACATTAAGAATGTATTATGTTTCAAAGATTTGTATGTGGAAGTATAATATAATTATATCATTACTGTTCCTTAGAAATACTTAGTGCTTTAAAAATTCCAGGTGTTTTATCTAAGTTTGTTAACTAGTGTAAGGTAACTGGAGTAAATATACATTTTCCTTCCTAATTCCCTTGTCTCCGTTATAGAACCCCAGGAACTTCAGTCACACTGATTCTGGACCCATTGCTTACTAACATGCATTATAAAACTGCAGTAAATTGTCTCTTATATTCTGACTTAATTAAACATTTTCATTTTAATTTTTCTTTTAAAAAAGAGTTAAAGTATCTAGCAGAATACTCTGTATGTTTTCTGACAAAAAACCCACAAAGCTCCTTTCATTAGATAATTTCAAATGTGAAAAATAGAAAAGAAAGTTGTCTCATCTGATGATTTTCAGACCTCCTTGCCCATCACTCTTCTGCTGCACACATCTTTTTTTTCCTGTTCTCTTCCACTTACGTAGGAGAGATATGGGAGAGATCTTATGCCTTTTGTTCTTAACACTGTTGTTATAATGGTTTGGTAAGGTTCATTTTGTTTTTCTCCTACAAGATATAAATCATCCCAAGAAGCTTTCTGCATGTATAGCTGGAATACACCACTGGACCAGGCAGGGATGTGGCTGGTTTAACCTGCAGCACTGAACACCTACATCACCAGAGCAGAGGTGTTAAACAACACTTCACTTGGTACATTCTTGAGCAACTTAATTCCCCTCACTAGTAGGAGAATGCATCTCATAAATGCAGAATAATGGGAATTTTAATTATGTGGTGATTTAAGGATGCCTCCTGTTTACGAGGTGAAAGAATCTCTTGAGCTGAATGAAGGGGAGGGGTGGGTTTCAATTTAACAGCTCAGAGAAAAGCAGAGGATTGGTTTCCACTGTTAGTATTGGCTGTTCACAGTATCCCAGTGAACTCGATGGCTGAGGTGCTGCTGACGATTGTGAGCATGTGAATGGTATCCCAGCCCTGTTTAAGTTCTCCACACAGTCTTTAGGATGAGTTTTAAGCAATTACAGTGAACTACATTAAAGTCTCAATGAGTACAGAATTTCTTTGCTATGGTATAAAATTCCTGGTCCTACCTGCAGGTAGGTATATTTACTTTTGTGACCATTTGAATATACACCTTCCCATTTGTTACAGTGGAGTAGTGAGTGAAGTTTGTTTTCCTGTATGAGATAAGCATCATCATGTTTTCTGAGCAGCTGCACACACAATTAGGAGGGCCCAATTAGAGTTGCATTCCATTCACACACAGCAGCAGTGACTGCTGTCTGTAATTTCTCCTGTGGTTTGACTTAAGGGTTTAAGTTGTGCAGGACTTCATTAACAAATGAGGTCAAGTCAACCAAGTCAAGGAAAAAAATGCAAGAAGGTGGAAACTGGTATGTAGGACCTTGTGCATGACCTACAGCTTGAGAAAAGGAGTCTCCCCTCCCACTCCTCTCAGGTAGCCACCGGGCAAGTGTCCAGTTTCCTCTGTTTAGGCTTGTGCTTTCTGTCCTCCTGGCCACAATAAGGACTTGTGTGTGTCCTCTGCTTCCATATTAGCCACTCTGACTGCAGTGGGTACAGGCCATCAAAGACTCCTGTAAATTCAAGCCTAAAGTAATTCTAAAGCAATAAACCTTTCTTTGTACCAAGCATTATCTGTGCCACCGCTACAGGAAGCTTAGCAAAGAGAAAGGTAAATGAATTAGAATACAGAAGGAACAGGGCAGTGGGGCACAGGTGCCTTCTTGAAGGATAAGAATTCCATTCACATGCTGCCTTTTTTCCCTCCGGAGGCTGTTCAGTGCCAATTGCTCCATAAAGGGACTGCATGTCCCTGCCTTCCCCCAGGCCCGTGTGTGTGCACACGTCCTCATGACACAGAGGGTTTGGCTTCCATCATCTGGGGACACCCAAACTCTGCAAACACAGATTTCTCGGCTAATGTGCCACAAGGAGCAAAACACCAGACAGACAGTCCCTGCAGAGAGCTGTGTGAGAAAGTGTGTGGTTTCCAACCAAACACAGGAACAGAAGACCTAAAAGACTCCATTTTTGTAGATATGGATAGTGATTCTGAAGAAAAGAGGGACAGAGCAACTCTGAATTGCCCTGATGTGCAGAAGTGGCAGTATAGGAAGGGCCTGGCAGCAGCATTTTGACCTGTAATCACCACATAGATCTTCTGAAGTGGCTGAGGCCAAAAAGTGACAAAGATGGGACTTAATTTCACAAGCTGCAGAATATTCTGACCCTTGGGCAGCAGAGCCCTTGAGGCATTGGAGCCGAGATAGCAGCTGAGCCACTCAGTTGACTTCACTGCACTATTGCTATGAGAGAGTGTCTGGCAGGAGAGGGCCTGTACAGAAAAAGATTAAAATCAGTTAACCACCTTGTGTGTATCAAGTGGTGACAGATCTCAAACCAGTCATTTATTTCAAAAATAGATTGTTTGTTTGGAGAAAATTATAAAGATGTTCCCAAGAAGTTGATCTTGTGTAGGGCCTACACAAGATCAATTAGTTGGTTTTTTTACTCTCTTGACTGATGCTAAAGTAGTAAACTGGCAGTTTTGATGCTGGTACACAAAGAAAGCCATAATAGGGAAAAAAGCCACCTTTAATTTCAAGCTCCACTAGAATTGTGAAAGGAAAATTAATGTTTACTAAATGAAAAAGGATGATATTGCTGGAGAGGGGAAGTTTTGGTTAAGCTAACAGTTTTTAAAACTAAGCTTTAAAGGAAATAGCAAACTTTTTTTTTTTTTTTTAACCAGTCAGAGAAGAAATGCTCACAGAAAGAGAGAGGATAGGGAGATTTGTGGAAGAGAAAGCTGCCCTACAGAAGTGAGTCAGCACTACATCACTCTGTTTTTATGCTGATAAATACATTTGGGATTAGGTGACGTGGTCTTTATGCCATCAAATAAATGGGCAGTGAATCTGGTTCAATTATCTGATGTGTGTGTGCACCACTGCAGTGGGATTGTAACTGCTGCTGGCAGGGCACTGGATTTGGTGATAACATCATAGTTAATATGGTTTGGTTTTTTATCGTGGTATCTAAAAGTCCTTCAGTGCCTTGAATCCTCTGCAGAGAATTCCCTTTATACCAGGAAATGGAAACACTGAATGGGTGAATGTAACAAAGTACAGCACAATCTATGAGCAGTAGGGCAAGACAGGAACAAATCACAGCAGCTTTGGATCCCAGTCCACAGCCTTAACACCTCAGTGCTGTGACTCCTGTGAAAAACCTGCTCATGATTGACATTAAATACTGGTTAAATAAATGCTGGTCAGCCATGCTATAGCAGAAGAGCTGGATTTGCTTTACTAGGCTTTAGGATCAAGAATGTCAAAAGAAACTAAAAAAAAAAGAAAGAAAAGGAAACAAAATGTGGTGCCTTCTCAATACCATGTAATAAATAAATGCTGCATTTTTTATAAGAATATGACATAGTAATGAAAGCAGGGAGAAAGTTGTGGGAGGCAATCTCTGTATAGTACTTGTGATAAAGCAGTTTATTTGTGATTGCTTTCTACACTAGCATACATTTCTTTTGAACAGATTTGCACTGGCAGTGTGGTGTAGGGTTTCCTTTGAAACCATCAGGCCAGTGTTTGAACCCTTCTAGCAGCAGGCTGATGAAGTAATTGCTAGCACTTTTTTCCAGTGCGGAAAACAACCAGGGTCACATTCACAGTCTAAACCACAACCATTTCAAGCAGCAGAAAAGGGAACATCGTACTCATTAGACCACGTTGCCCTACCAAGTGCCTTGCCTTGGCAGACAAGGAAGTAGATATTTCTCTTTTCATCCCAATAACTGCAGACCACTGGGAATGAGTATGCAGGAAAGTTCTTTGTTTGGGGGAGTTCAGTTTAAGAAGACTTAGAGTATGTGACTGCAGAAGGTTCAACCATTCTTGAGTTGGTGGAACTACCCTCACACACATAACAGACATTTCTTCTGCCTCAAAAGAGCACCAGTAAGCCACCTCACCTGTGATACAGTCACCAAATTCTTTGCTCATCATTTCTGCTGATACTGTCAGTTGAGAAGCAGATTAAATGCCTTCTAGCTTACAAAGAACAGTAAGTTGCAAATTGCAGGAAAATTACTTCTGAAATTATATATCATTGCTAGTCCATTTTCAACTGTATTTATAGAAAGGTTCCATTCTGGCAAACAAATGGTGCATTGTGCACTGGGACAGTGTTATGGAAATGTACAGTGAGCATGGAGATGTGCACAGGAGTGCAGTTTGTGAGTAACAAGGTGTGTGTGCTCTGAATAAGCAGCTTTCAGTATAGCTGTTAGTACTGGTATTTGCTCTAAGGCTGCTGCAGTATTTGCTGTGGTTCCCTCGTGGTGTGAGGGACAGCAGCATCCCTGTGCCAGCCCTTCCCCATGTCTCTCCTTCCTCCCTCTCCATCACACCCTCAGTAAAGCAGAAAATAAAGAGGGTGATAGAGTAATGTTAGAAACTGGTCAATGAAGTAAGGATGGCAATTGCTGCAAAATCTCAGTCAGAGGAGTTTCAGGTTTGGTTATATTCATATTTGACTTTCAAATTCTGATACAGTCAGAGTGCAAAGCCATTTCCATTCTACTCCCTGTTTTCACCCTTTAGGAGCTTTTACAATATGGATCTTTGAGATGTATTTTCCACCTTTTTTCAGCTCCCAGAGGAGCATGTGACCATATATATTAACCTTAAAAGTTCTAACTGAAAACTCCTACAGGTTTCTGAATTTGGTAACCATATGGCAAAAATGCAATAATATTTTTCTCCCACAGACTTATGTAGAAGATTACTAATACTTTGTCTGGTTTTTATGTGGCAAAATTTCGTATTAGAAAAGTCTGTGCCATTTTAGAATATCTTACCTCTTCAGGCTACAGTCCATAGAGCACACAGTCTCACGTACACCGTGCAGCTGTGGGGATTGCAGTATAGCTATTTACTGTGCCCCTGGTGCTCAGGACCTCACCTGACCACCTACTGTTCATTGCCACAGCCCTGTCTCCAGCCCATGGCCTGGCTGGGCTGTGGCTCAGAAGTTTTTGTGGTGTTTGAGCTCCACCTGAGATCTGTCAGGATGTGCTGTGCCCTTTGACTCTTCTCTCAGTGTAGTTGTTTGCCCAATGTGCTCTCTCTTGTGCCCAAACGCAGCTCTCACAGCCCACGTTGCCAGGGATCTCAGGAGCTGCTGTGGCCGTGGCCAGGACTGCGAGGGGCTCCTTAGCCCTGCTGGCTCTCCCACTGCAGACCCTGACACAGAGGGAGCACACTCTCTGCTGAAGAAGCCTCCTGCTGCCACAGGCTGGACAGGACCCTTCTCCTTGTGGTTCCAGGACAAACACAGTGGGGGAGTGGCTAAATATTTTGTTACCATAAAGTTTTCTTTTCATGTTTAATATTTTGTCACAGACAGGAGATTTATGCATTCAAGAGTCATTAGCATTGAGATGGGGATATATGTATTAAATTTTTCTTGTGCACCACGTGCAAATGTGCTTGACTTAGAACAAATCCTTTAGTATGTCTGTTTGAGAATAATGGTAGGATTATTGCAGAAGGCAAGTTTTATATCATGAAATCATAGAAGTGTAAAATGGTTTGGGTTGGAAGGGAACCTTGAAGATCACCCAGTTTGAAGTGCACTGCCCGGGGCTGGGGACACCTTTCACTAGTTCAGGTTGTTCAAAGTCTCATCCAATCTGGCCTTGAACACTTCCTTCCAGGGATGGAGCACCCACAGATCCTCTGAGCAACCTGTGCCAGTGACTCACAGGGAAGAATTTTTTCATTGCATCCGATCCAAGCTCACCCTCTTTCAGTCTGAAGCCATTCCTTCTTGTCCTGTCACTCCAGGCCCTTGTCCCAAGTCCCTCTCCCGCTCTCTTGTGGCTGCTTTAGGCCCTGGAAGAGGCTCTGAGCTCTTCCTGGAGCCTTCTCTTCTCCAGGTGAACACTGCCAGCTCTCCCAGCCTGGCTCCCGAGGGGGTCCAGCCCTTGGAGCATCTCCGTGGCTTCCTCTGAACTCTGAGCAGCTCCAGGTCCTTCCTGTGTTGGGGACCCCAGGGCTGGGGCAGCTCTGCAGGTGGGGTCTCACCTGAGCAGGGCTGAGGGGCAGAATGCCCTTCCTTGACTTGCTGCCAACGCTGATGTCCAGCCCAGGACGGGGTTGGCTTTCTGGGTTGCCAGTGCACACGTGCAGGTCATGTGGAGCTTCTCAGCCACCAACACACCCAAGTCCTTCTCCTGCTCTCCATCCACTCTCTGCCCAGCCTGTATTTGTGCTCCAATGCATGTGCAGGGGGCACATATAATTATAAAGGGAGAATTATTACAATAACACCATGTTCCTCCATGGGAATGGGTACGACTATCACTCATACACCTTCTCAGTCCACACCCCTGTGTTGTCCTGATTTCCCCTGGTAAGAGCAGTCTTCATACATGCCAAGAAAACAACTGACCTAAGTGAAGTTATTGTCTCTTTAATGACCACAGGAATATCTACTGGATTTAATATATTGCTTTGACAAATCTGTTCCACCCACCCCAAATGGCTGTCTGTCTCAAATATATCTGCTCAGAGCGATGTGTGTTATATAAATAAAACTGCACAGCAGCATGTTTGTCAATCAGAAAAAAGACCCTCCACCCACTATCCTGGGCACATGTACTTTGTAAGTATTGGTTTCCAACAGATAAATGTAATCAAGGTTTATATGCTCAAAGAAGCCAACAGGATGGGATTTTTTTCACTTGAAAGATCAGAAGAAAATTGTAACTAATGTTGTGGAAAATTACTTTGATATTGCTTTCTCAGTACAGCATCACAATTAGGTAGCAATGTGAAGCACAGGGAATGAATAAATGAATAGTAACAAATCAACACAAACAGCGACTGTCAGGAGTACTTTGCTCAGTGAAAGCAATGTAAGCATTACTTGAAGTTTTATGACTGTGGTTTTGTACTGGTTTAAGTAGTACATCAAGGTCTCACTGTCATGCTTGCTAGGACTAAAACAATCAACAACAATTTCCGAAACAGACAGGTAAAACTGAAGTACCAAAGTATTTTTATTATCCTTGTTTCATAAGTTGTTCTATCTTAAATTAAAGATGACTGACCATACTAACAATTAAAAATGTCCTTTTGGACAATGCAAAGTCTCCTATGCTGCTTTTCGGTGGAAAATGAACGTTATCAACTTCTCTCCAGCCCTGCTGATGAGATTCCAGCGTCTGGGCAATGTGTTTTACAACACAGGAAATACAAAAGCAAAGGCTAATCCAGTAAAGCTTTTCCACTCAGAATCTGTTCTCCTAAGTAGCTTAACAATACGTGTAATGATACGTGATTTGTTAATTCTCTCAAGAGAGCAATCAGGCAAGCAAATTAGAGCAATATCCCATCTCCATTAGAACCAGGCCCCTTTATGGGGAGACACTCTGAGCAGAGAAAGGGAAGGATCCTCCTCAGCATGCCAAGAATGTCACCTGCGATTGACAGATTTTCACAGGAGAATGTATAGGAAGGAAATAAGCTAACCTCTTTTTTTTAAATGAATGGATATTTTTTCCTGTGTTCTTTAAGCCACCAAATATGTTGTGATAACTGGTATCATTCTCAAAAGCAGTGGATATTAGGAGTTTCTCAGTCCACTGGGAGTTGAAAGCACTTAACCCGCATGAAAATTAGCCAAACAAAATAAGAATAATTGTACTGAGCACCTTTTACTCGAGGGTACAGTCAGGTTCCTATTAACATAAATTGTAATTGAATGTGAGAATTGAGGAAGTGATTACACACCTTTGACAGTAACAACATCATTGGCACGCTCCTGTTTTAGGTATCCACAGCAACTGAGCACATTACAGAGCGAGTTTCCCTGCCAGGGGTAGGAGCTCTGCTCAAACTTGCTTTTATTTAAATATGTTTGGGTGTCCCCTTCTCCAGTTATACTGCCCTCAAAAATCACTTCCCAGTGTACTACAATCAGCAGTCAGCATTCAAGAGGTTTATGGCAGGGAACAGGTCAAGATGAGGGACCAACAACAAAAAAAATAGAAAAAAATTGCACTGGTTTTGAGACCACACTAGAAAAGCTTCCTTTTCAGGAGCAAAGAATTAAATTTTCAATGTAAAGTTACACATTCATGGATGCATTAGAGTACTGCCTGCATTTACTGTCCACACATCCTTCCGCCATGCCCAAAGTACTGGTCAGCTTCAGTCAGATATGGCCAGTACCTCTGTTTTTAATCTATAAACTCTTTTGCAACTAAGCATACAAAAATAAATTGCAAAAGCACTGAAGGAACTAGTTAATTCTCTGCTTTGCACAACACTGAAGATTTATTACTTCTATAGTTTCAGCTGAGTGGCTGCTTTCAAAATTGTTGTGTGTGCAGTTGGACTACATAAACAACATATTAAAGTACAGATTGTTTAGTGACATGGAAACAAGCACTTAAATCTAGACACAGAAATTAGCAATTAATGTAATTACTTAAAAGTCCTCTGTGTTACGGTTCAGCTGCTTTAAAAATGTTAGTAATGATTTTTAATAGACACAGTTGTGTTCACTGTATGATGAAGATGTCAAATGAATAAACTTTTTATGAAGCATTTGTTCAGCCAAGGGACAATTTCAGTGCATATGAGAGCAAACACAGGGACCAAACCCCAGCACATTATCCTGAACAAGAGTAACTGCACTGGCATTTGTCTAGGCTCCGAAGCAGCCTTCATTACAGCCATAGTCAAAGAGAAAAGGACTGTAAGTAAATCAAGAGATCTTGGGTCTTTTCATATTTCTTGTGTGCCTCCCTTTCAAAGGAAACTACTATTTCAGCCCACAGTTTTCTAGTTCTCCCATCCCTGTGGCTGCTGTGGCTCTTCACAATTTCAAGTTAGCAGTGCAACGTGGCATGCATAAGGATGACAGTTATGAATGGTTTAACTGAAGTTAAGCAAACTAAGTGAATGCATCCTAAAGTATTTCATGTTTCTGACGTGACTCATTCATACATCCCTTATATTGCATCTCATGATACATTGAATATCATGTGCCAGCAAAGGTAAATTCAGAGGCGTGCACTTCCAGGAACAGAACTTCTGGTGAAATCTCTCATTTTCACATTTATAATAATATAGTTGTTAGCAAAAGTTGGTTAACTTAACTCCACCCAGCTGGACCCAATGCATGTTGGCAAAGGTCCCTGTATAATCAATTAATTGATTCTTGGAACTGTTTTTTCAGCAAATGCTTTTTTTTTTTTGTTTAAGAAATTGATAATTACTTTCAAGGTAGCCTTCATTAAATATGACATACCTTTTTTGAAGCATCCTCTGTGAAATATGTAAAACACGTTGAGAATATAAGTACAAAATATTGACCATGAAAGGGCAGGTGATTCAGATAGAAATAGGAATGCTAACCTGGTGTCTGCTGATGAACTATTTCTTCTGGATCCTGCAGGTGAATGAAGACAATGAGCCCAGCTGCTCCAAACAGCAAGATGAAGGAGAACATACATGTCAGCCTCATAATTCCTCTTCTCACATCAATCCGGTTCTGACCCAGGAAAAGAACAGCATGCGATCTCCAGGGCACTCCTCACTCATAGTCTTTGTCCTCTCATCTGAACATCCAGTGTAATATGTCTACAACAATAAAAAACCAAACCCCTAATACTTAGCATATACGGCATTTATTTTTCCGACGCAGATTAGTAGATTTAAGTTCTCATTTAGACCAAATAACTGATTTCTCTAGTATTTCTTTTGGACAGTTAATTGCAATCATCCAGTCCATTTCTGTCCCATAAGTTAGTCTTTAATTTTATGTCCTTGTTCTTAACATGTTGAAAAGATGATGTAGGATATAGTTAAAAATTGCATTTTGGGAAAAACGGTCATGCCATGACTGCAATTTTTCAGAGAAATTCCTCACAACAGTTTGCTTTCTTCAGGAGAAGCATGTGTCACTTCTTATTTTTATTTCTCACTGATTAAACAATATGAAAACCATAAAGGGAGAAAATGTGCGGGCAACAATCACGAAAGCTGCACCCTCATGTCAAACACAGAACTGGCAGCTGCTGCTTCACCTCTGAGAAAAAACGGTGGCGCTCCAACCAACCCCCACGGGTCACCCATTGAAGAAGCTCTGCAGGTGAGCTGATTTCCAAGGGAAATCCCGGTCCCAGCGCCTGGAGCCCCTTTTACTGACTTGCAGGACATACGAAGGGAGAGAGTGGGCAGGAGGAAGGAGCCTATAGAGGAGCCACAGGCAGGGCTGCCTGTCGTCCCCTGGGAGCTCCCAGCAAGGCTCCGGGTCTGTTCTGCAAATCCTTGCTGCTGCCTCTGACATTTGCTGTTTGTGCAGCCCCAGAGCAGCCCTGGTCCCACACGGGCCTGTTGTGTGTCAGTCTAAACCCCTCACTGAGCACAGCCCTGAGCTTTTAAGCCCACAAATAGTCCTGCTGGAACCACAGTCTGTCCTAGGATGATAGTAAGAAGTGAAAAAGTGAAGGAATGGGAACCAGGAAGGAAAACTATTACTAGGGCCACATCTTTATTAACTAAAATAAATGTTTCTGCCACAGAGCTATTCCAGTCCTGCATTTTTCAGTAACACAAGGAAAGATGCATTAGAGCATAGGTGGTGGAACTGGTTCCCAATATGTAACAGGATTTCTTAGCAGTAAATTATTGAACACAAGGGCTCAGCTGGAGATCAGCAACAGGTTGCAGGGGTAGCAATCACTTTGCTTTCCTCATATTTTTTACTGCAGATGTGACCTGATATAAAGGAAAGTTTTTGAAGCTGGTATTTGTTTACAAAGGGGATTTTAAATATGTAAAGACTGCATAACATCAGTTTGCAGGAAGGATGCATTGTGGAGAGATGATGATTCAAAGTAATTACGTCAGGAAAAGTCTTTGAAGATTTGTTCTTAATGTGCCTGGAATATTTGGTGTTGGGAGAACTTATATGCTTTTCATGGTTTCCTTAGCAAGTTTCTTATTTTCTGTAGTGTACTGGCATTCTAAATTTCTAAAATGCATCAAGAAGAACACGAGGTGTGAAAAATGAAATCATTTGGTGAAGTCATTCTGTGACTCTGACTGATAAGGTTATTAACATTATTTAGTGGCAACTATATTTATTCAGTATGGAAAGCAGCCAGAGCCCCAGGCCAGGAGCCCTGGGGGATGCTTGTATCTTAAGTGAATGCACTAAGTCCTGTCTATGCATAATCAAATTCAGCTTTATTCTCTGTTCAAATTATGGCAGACAGTAATTGTGTATTCTTTTTTTCACCTGAAATATTTCTTACACGTTTAAAAGTAAAACTAAAAGAAAATATTGCTAAGATTTTCAGCACTGGCAAAGCCAAGCTGTTGTAAGTCCTTGTGCAGGTCCATTTGTGGCTGTTGTGAATCTGTTATGGATGGACTTGCATTTACTACATATATTTACCTTTAAATGCCAAATGCTGACTCTAAAGCACTAGGGAAGTCAGATTAGCCTTCAAAGCAAGCGTGTTCCAGTTGCAACCATTGCTGCTAGGAGCAAACAAGGAACACAGCCCACCCTCTCTCTGGTTCACTGCAGTATTTCTTTGGCTACATAGGCAGGGGTTTGGCTAAATGGGCACTTCCAAACAAATCCAGTGGTGGCAAGGCTGGTACAACACCCAACTCACACCATGATTTTGTAATCTTTCCAGTCAGAGCTCTCTGATTGGATTTGTATTTGGTTTCCCAACATACAGGTTTTCCTTTTTGTCACCTATTTATCCTCTCTGCAACCCCATGGGGAGGAGGAAGCTACAACAGGCACGAGGCAGGTGCCTTGACCAAGGTTTTTCAGGAAGGCTATGATGCTGCAGAGAGCTGGAGGGGCTCCCTCCCAGCCTCCCAGCCCTGGGCACTGCCCCTCCCTGCTGGGAATGCCCCCAGCTGGTGGGACACAGAGAGGGAGTAGCTGAAAAACATCCACCCTCAAATAACAAGGAGTTTATATTTGCTTAGTGTTGAATTTTAAGGTCTTTTTAAAAATTAGTTATACCCTTGAGCAAATATGGGTTTCTAAAACAATTATTATTATTAGCTTAAAATGTGAAACCATTTGCCCTGGATTTGCTTTCTTGAAATGTTTTTGTTTGAAGTAGAGGCAGCATCAAGAAAGAAGATCCCTAGTCAGGTTTTAATTAGTGCAAGAAATGCTACAATAGCAGCTTTTTTAACAGAGTGTTTACATTTTTCCACATCCTGTAGAACAACTGTGTCCGGGAACACAAAACCTTTTGGGTTAGACGTTACAGCCTCTTCAGGATACCTCAAGATACAACAGTAACAAAGCTAGATGAAAGCATATATTTAAAAAAAATAAAAGGCCACGTGTACTTGCATAACTCGAAAGAAAGACTTCTGCTGGTTGCCCATAGCCATTGGACGTTTCTGCAAGCAGTGAGCACAGGAGTCCGAGAAGGAAAAAGGAAGAGATCCTCTTTCCTCTCAACAAAATTACTACCTCTCAACAACACACAAACGTCAGAGATATTTAAATCATGGGTCTAAGCTTTCCCCCTCCCTATTCTCCTGTAATTATTTTTCCAATCAGTTGACTTTAATTATCATGTCCTCTGTGAGCAAAGCTGGTGAATGGCAGCGACTGCTATAGATGCTGAGCATGGGCTTCCAAGCCCTCCCAGGCTGGTCGCTGAGTTACAGGAGCAGAGGAACTCTGAAAGCAGTTAGCACTGACTGATAAATGTGAAAAAAGTATCCTCATTAAGGAAACATTTGAAAATACCTTTTACACTCCAATCACATCATTTTTAAAATGGATGAGGGAAAAAATGTATAAAAAACCTAAGTGCAGCTTGACCTAAGAGTTTCATCAGGCAGTACTTCCTCAGGCATGCGAGGGATGCTTTATGTGGGAGCTCTGGAGTGACCCATCCAGTGTCCCAGCATCTGAGAGGCAGAATTTGGATGAAACTATACCCTTCAACTTGCACTTTGCAGTCACATACTTTAACTGTGCTCCTCACAATGAGCAATAACATATTTTTTATAATTCTTAGCATTACTCAGAGTGCAAGAAGATAAGGTTGCAAGCAGCTTCCAATCTGAACTCCATTTTGAGCTCCTCTGAACCTATTAAACAGATGGAGAGAGATTCATTAGAATGTGCAACAATGAATTGAAACATCTTTTAATTTATTCTTTGTTATTACATACTTAGGGTGGATAAAACTCACAGGTATCAATATCTGTTTTCCTAAGTGTTCCCATTACCCTGGGTATGTGACTGCCCTGCACTTGAAAGCAGCATGAGTGTGCACGGACAGTAATTAGCACTCAGCACTTCCTACTCAAAAGACATTTATTAATCACCATGGTACTCCTATGAATTGTGAGCTGAGGAAGTATTAGCATCAGATAGGAGAATGGGTGTTGGATCATTAATGCAAGCCTTTTAAGTAAAAAGATGTACAGTTCTAGGTAAAAAAAATCCAAATATGTTTGTGGAAAATACTTGAATATTATGGCAAAATTTTCAGGCAGCAAATCTTTTCTTTACAAACACAGAAGCAGAACTAATTTCTCCCTGCTCCCAAGCAGTATGGAAAGACCCTGCAAAGATTTATTTAAATCTTCTGACAAAAGTGGCTCTGAAAGTTGTGCTATGTTGGTCTGCTTTTGGCAATCTCTGCCTGGAGGCCTAATGGCCAAACGCTTTCACTGTGAGCAGTTTGGTGTTATGATACTGGATCAGTCCAAGAAAGACAACACCTCTGTTGTTTGATCCCTAGTCTGAGGGGGGTCAGACACGAGGCTGCACTCGGGGTGGTGTCTGATAGCTCATGGCTATTTGTTCATCCATGAGGTTTGCAGACAGGGTATTCCCTCCCTTGTCTACTGCTGCCAAGTCAGTGTGAAGGATGGCATTGATAAGATACAATCTAAGGGCAGGGTGTAATCCTTAGGTAGAAACTCAGGAGCTTGCCTTTGGTCCATCTAGAACTGGATATTTCCCTAACCACATTGATGTATCAAAGGAAAGTAAAATAAAACCTTGCAGACCAAAGTGGCAGGATAAGTTGCCCCTTTTCCCCAAGAAAAGGCTTGTTACCTTCTCTTGAGGTCAGTATGAGCACAGCACATCTGTCTTAGGAAAACGAGATATCGGGGTATGCAGCTTCCACAGCACTGCCAGCAATCGCTTACCAAGAGCTTGGCTGTTTGCAGAGAGCAGGAGGGACAGAGGGTCCAAGGTTGCTACAGCCCCTCATGTCTCTCTCTGGGTATTCACAGGCAGCCACCCTGCAGAACCCAAGCTGCCTGGCCCTCTTCGTAATTGGTGCTGGTGTGCTGTCACTCCGCTGCAGAGCTGGTGACTGGCCCAGCTAAATTAGCCTGAAGATGAAAGGCACTGTGCCAAGATGAGCACAAAAGAGGCTTTTTCCCAGGGGAAGGGAAGGACCAAGGTGGACCAGAGACTGTAAAGCACCTGCACACTGCAGGGCCCTTTTGTACTCTCCCTTCCCGAGGCTTCACTGCAAGGTGCCAAGGCAGCTCCCAGTGAATCAAGAACACAGAATAATGCCAGCATCAGCATTATATATTGTTGCCATATACATCAACAAGTCAACAAAACGTCCAAATCCTTTGCAAATATCTACTTACTGCTAACAACTACAAATCACCTGTGAACAAATGTAAATGTCTCGTTCACATACATGGTTAACTTCTTTTCTCATGCTGTGTGAGCTTTAGCTGCTCTCCCTGCAGTTGAGAGCAGGCTGGTGGCTCAGAGCAGAGCCAGAACCTGCTGTTTATTCAAAGGAGGCAGCAGGACGAAGGTGTCTTTAGGAATCAGAGATTCCTGCCTTTCCACCAGGCCCCTTTTGTGCTGCTGGACAGGCAGGTGTGGGCAGCAGAGATCAGCTTGGGCACTCCTGTGGCTCTGGTTGTGCCATTCCTGGGACAAACTGGGACATCCCTCTGATGCTGTGGATCTCTGTGGCGGTATCACTGTTCAGGTTCTGTGTGCGCAGAAACGTGGCAGTGCAGGGGCACAGCCTCAGCAGTGTCTTACCCGTGGTGGCCTGTCCCCAGCCAAAGCACACACTGGTAGGATTGCCACATCAGAGAGAGATAGTTATTAATACAGAAATGTTTTTCTAAGTCAAGATTTGCCTGACAGCAATAAAAACTGCACGTTAAATTTCAGCACTCCTGTAGCTGATCTGGGAAAGTTTCACTAGGAGCTGTTGGCAGCTGGGAGATGTGAGGGGTTTTCTCTTCTACCGGGTTTTGTTTTGTGCATTCTGAAAAGGCACCATTATGAAGCACTTATTTTCTGCATTATTAAGGTAATTTTACTTGTGTAACATAGAGACTGGGATAGTCATACTGGGCAATTAGCTGAATTAAGAAAAAGGGATTATTATTACTACAAGAATACAGGAAAAAAATTTACTATTATTACTGAAGTGATCTCTTCTAGATCCATTAGCTGTTTCTAGGTGTGTGAACAACAGCTGCTTCTCACCCTGCAGGCTGAGCCAAGCATAAGTTTTTTTGCTTCAAAGCACTTACAGAGACAAAAGACCTTCAAACACAGGGCACTAAGTTTTCCCATCACTCAAGTGTCCACTCTCTGTTTTACCCCTAACTTCTCTATCAGGCTTGTCATTACATTTACAGAAAAAAAGATTGGATTTATAAACATTATTTGTATTCACCAGCAAAACTAACTTTTAATAGGAATTTTACAAAAGCAGACACTGTACTAGAGGTGGAGATACTAAAAGTCACATTATTCTGTATCTGTCAGCACTTCTTGAAAATAGGAAATGCAAAGGAATCCTAAGTATTATGCGCCAAATCTTCTAGCTTCTTTAGCACAGAAAGAAGTAGGAAACTATTAATCCTGTGGCTACCTCCATTCATCAAATGTTCATCTTTGGGTGCTGTATTTTCTATCACTATATTCATGCTCATGTATCAATAGAACAAAAGCTGTGATTTTCCCTGAGATTTGGAAAATTTGTTTCCAGATGATCTTTCAAATCAAAACATTTTGTCTAGCCTATACCAACTTGGTATAAGCATCTTGGAGAAAGATGAAATACTAAGTTGAAACTGTTCAAAATATCCTGCCCCTGAAACAGCTCCAAAATTCTCTTCTGAAAAGATCTGGATTCATATTTTCCCTTGATATGGGGAAAGGAATTAAACCTACATTAAATCAACAGAGAAGTTAAGGATTTCTCCAACTGGAAATCCTTTTAAATCAGAAGTGAAACATTTGAGTGGAGAGTGTGGATGCTGAAGGCTTGGGTGCTGAGAAATTTTTCTGCTTTCTGCCTGTTTACCTGTGAAAGTTATACTTTCACGTGAGCGCTCTCTGGAAACAGTGCTTTGGTGTTGTGAGAAACAAACATTGAAATAAGGTCAACAAACTCTGCAACTGTTGTTTTTTATCATCACAGCCCGTTGGCTTAAACAACTCTGTGTTGTCCCTCCCAGCCCTGTGATGGCCGAACCCACAGGAGCCAAAGGCCATGCAGGAGGCCACGCAGAGAGGGAGACAATTGTCACACCAGCGCCTGTGATCAAACCTCAGAGCTGGATCTGAGGCTTCAACGCTCTAGTAACTTGCATAACTTCAGAAGACCCATATTGTGCTACTTTGGATTGCAGATCTTGTACTACTCTCCATGCAGTAACATCATGCCTGTCTTGCTGACCTGTGTTTGGAGCTGCCTTAAACACAGGATAGGCTTGGATAACCCTGTGCAAAGCTTCACTACCGCCTTGATCTACCGGTACACCCTCTTGAGGTGCTGTAACGACCGCCTGAGTTTTATCCTACACAGCTTCCCCTGCATCTCCGGGCATCTCTACTTTCTCTGTTAACTCTCAATCTCTTGCTGCCAGAGCTCGCATTCTGACTGCCTCCCAAAAACATCTTGGGTTTCTTGGACATACAGGCACCTGACACGGTGGAAGTGTCCAAGGATGGTTCTGGCCTCCCACTGAAAGGTGCCGGTGTCCGGCTGCCACCTTACTTTCCTGCTGTGGAGCATGGGTTTCCTCTGTATTTCTGCCTGCTTCCCCAGGCAGGGGTACTCCCGATGGGTCAAATGCGGATAAGAGAGGTGGGCAAGCTACGGGCGCTGAGCCAGAGGGAGGTGTAATGGTGGAGGCTGCAGGCGGTTGTGCAGGGGGAGGTGATGTAACTACTTGCGACCATGCAGCCTGCGCGGGTGCCGCCAGCGTGGGCATGACATCTGGCATGGCAGCCACTGCCGGCGGGGCAGACGGCACCTCCAGCGAGGCAGCCACTGCTGGCGTGCTGGGTGGCACTGCCGATGCGCTGGGCAGCATAGCTGGTGTGTTGAGCAGCATAACCGGCATGCTGGGTGGCATAGCCGGCCTGGGCTGCCCCAGCAGCACAGGTGTTGCAGCACTCATCTGCAGCAGCATCATAGCCGCTGCCTGCAGTACCGAGAACGGATCGGTCCTTTGCAGCAGCAACGCCGCTTGAGCCTGCACAGGAGCGAGCACCTGCGCAAACCAGCCAGGCTCCGGCAGTGCTTGTACCGGAAAAAACCCGTGTACTGCTGATGCGTACATCGGGGGAGGCAGCCCTGCCGTTATGCCGGCTGCTGTAGACAGCTGCAGCAGAAGCGGAGTGGGTGTTATGAGCGGCGCTGCCAGACCCGATTGCGTGGGACCAAGCGGCGTCGAGAACGGGGCCGCTGTGTTCGGGTGCAGCGGGAGCAGCGGCGCAGCTGTTTGTGGAGGAGCCACCTGGAGTAACAGGGGGGCTGTAGGGTCGCCGGCTCCAGCAGTGGTGGCTGGAGACAGCAGTGCAGCCATCTGCCTTGCGGAGGAGGGGGCAGCCACGGGTGCAAAAGGTGGTGGGCGCTCAGTGATCCCTTTCTGTTGTGCGGTCATTGTCCCTAGCTGTTCCGCAGGGGAAGGATAGACGGGGGCGTAGAGTCATATGGCGAGAGACAGGATCTTTGAGCCGTTCCCCCGGCCCCTGCCACTTTCAGCGGTGCCAGAGACACCTCGCCTGTGCTACCCTCACTTTCTCCGCCTTCTGATAGCTGGATTCCCTTAGAAAATTTGTCCCCCACACTATCAGAGTCGGGTAACTCTTTGCCTTCTCCTCCCACCTTCCATTGTTGTAACATGTCAAATAAAGATTTCCAAGTGCGAGCCAAATCGACTATGTCCATGTCTCTGTGAGCAATCTCATAGAGGAGCTTATTCCCCAACTGTTGCCAAGCCTCTAGGCTGAAAGCAGTGTCATGATCTGCTGAGAACTCGTGTTCTGCTGCCCATTGTAATAAAGCACACAGGAAGGCACCAGATACTGTAGACTTGTCACAATCCACTAATACAAGTGGGGGTCGTGATGGTTTGTTTATTGATCTCAGAGTGCAAAAGACAAAAGGGATTTCAGTTTTAATCAAAGCAGTACACCTTTATTAAGTGCCCACAACATGGTAATGTGATAGAGGAGAGAGAGGTAATGAAAATAACGTAAAAGAATAGAAAGAAAGAGAGAGAGTGGGGGGGAATAGCTACCAAGGGATGAGACGAAGTCCTCATGGTCCTCTGCCAATAGATTCGTCTTCTTTCCGTGAGGAGATCTCGTCTCGGTTAACTTAAAAAGTCTCTTTATAGTCCTTTCCAAAAGCAAGTGGCAACTGGCCAAGAGGTGAGGAAATCTGTAGCCATTGTTATGAGGTTGGAACAGGTACGGGACAGGTCGTTTCTTCCTGCTTCTGCAGCGAGCACAGCGCAGTTCTTCCCACCTCCACAACAAGCACAGCGCAGTCCACCGTGACCGGTTTCCACGGGAATGCATACCAGTTTTGGTCCAGCGGGCACACCTGCAGGCAAGACTTGGCAGACATCCCATCTCAGCCAGGCCAGGACACCTGTGCAAAGTTTTTTGGGGTTTTAGGGTTCTCAGTGTGTGTCCTTGGCAACAGTCATGAGGCAAATGAGGGATCTTCGGACTGTCTCTCACAAGACCCCATGAGCATTAGGACATCTTTCCAGGCAGAAAGCACTGTGCTTTTCTCTTTCGTAAGTTTAGTTCCCATCTTTTCAGTTTTTAGTCTACTACCCTGATGCCTTGCAAGTTCTGTCCCTGCTTCCTGTTATCCCAGGGGCTCACGTACCTCTCAGGGGAGATGTAGGATTAATGCAGAGTTTCAAAGTTCGCTGCACCCCCCGCTCCGGCGCAGCGAGCTGGCTGTGGCCCCCCTGCTGGGATGGAGCAAGTCGGCTGCAATCACGTCGGGGTCACCACACATGCTGTCATTCCAGGAACAGCAAAGAAAGCAGCACAAAACTCCAGTCAAGGAACAAAGCATACATTTATTAATTTCCAAAGTCGTTTATATATCCTGGCTCGCTTGAATGGCATAAAGAGATTGGACCTTTGACCATCCACCTCTTAACACCATTGGCTGGGCACTATACCGCCTGTTTCAAAATATTGTTCATGACAGTAACATAAACAACAGCTGCAGAGTTTGTTGACCTTATTTCAATGTTCGTTTCTTACAACACCAAAGCACTGTTTCCAGAGAGCGCTCACATGAAAGTATAACTTTCACAGGTAAACAGGCAGAAAGCAGGAAAATTTCTCAGCAACCAAGCCTTCAGTATCCACAGGAGTGGGATGGGTCAGGCTGGAACCAGACCGTGTCCTCAGGACAACGATGAACCCTCACCCAGGTGGCTCCAGTGGGAATCTCCCGAGCACTGCCAGATGCACAGAGCAGGTCAGCAGCTGGAATTCAGGAAGGGAAAGCACACCTGCCTGGTGTGACTTTGTGCAGTGCTCCTGTGCACTCTCCATTTTCCCAAGAACCACTTGCAGAGGCAGGAACTGGCACTCGGGTGAATTGGACCTACTGAGCTTGGGACCAGCTCGAGGAGCTGACACCTTCCCCCTGCTGCCTAAATAGCCTCTCCTGCATCCCAGGGATCCTGAGTGGACATGCTGAGCTGACCACCTCTGTTACCTGTCACCAATGCACACCAGCAGTGTGGCAGCAAACTGGGCAGAACTTATGGCCTATTAACAGCTCAATTCTCCAGTCACTGGTGTCATTACACATCTTGGCTTTCAGCATGTCTTCCAGTTATGCAAAATGGGGTATTCTTGACAGGAAGAGAATACTGAAAATTACAGGAGCCTCTTTCGCTCCCCTAAACATCAATCCATATACCCAAAAGAATGGAGAAAGGAGGGTTAAGAGGCTTTCTCTTACTCTAGTGGAAACTTGTTTTGTCAGGTATTAGTGGGTCCAGTTCTGCTCTCTCACAAACGACACACCCGTGTTGTCCTTTGGACCCACACTGTGCTAGAAGGGATCTTAAAGCCATATAATGTGCCAAAGCCTGAATTTCAGCATAATTGCAAAAAGCTGTGTTTTATGTGGCTGAAGTCAAGAGTGGTAATGTATGACCTCTTTTTCCATTCCAAAACCCCTGGCAAATCTGCTAAAGCTGCTCCTCTCACTTCCATCACATGTTGCAATAGGAAGCGGGCACTTCTGGTTTCCACTTTCATCTACAATTTAAGACCAAAAGGGACAGCACTCAATAAACAACCAAAATAATCCTTTCAAAGTCAAGAAGATTTCTTTCCTATCTTTCTGGGCGCAAGCTGTAGCAGGCATCATGTGTTACTAATCTCCTCAGTACTGCAGCAGGGCCTTAGCAAGTCAACACACACCTCTCCAAGATCCTCGAGGGATTATAATTCTATTCCTAAACTAAAACATAATCTCGAAAGCAGTTTGCCTTTGAACTGTGAAAAGATTTTTACTGTGTTTCAAATTAACATCTCACAGGAACTGCACGGTGACAGTGTAAACAGTGAGTGTCAATAATGAACTTGTCGAGCTTTTTTTCACACTGGAGGGGAAGGCACACCATTTGCACGGCAGCCCAACTTTTCCAGGCAGTGCCTGGCAGAAGGATTTATAGGGATGTTAGCCACATCTAATATTACTTACAGAAATATGCTGTGTGGAGAGCATTGAACTCTTGTAAAATGCAGCAGAAAAGTTCTGGTTATTCAGCTGCCCTGTTGGTTCTCGTTAAAGCCTGGTTTGAAATGCTTCCCTCTCCCTCCACTTGCCTCAATCTCTCTTCTATTTAAAGTAGCTCACATCTTCAAAGGGGTTTTTAGATGATTGCACTGTTATATAACACTTATATGATATTATACTCTTCTTCAGTTGTCTTGGTTCATTTGTCTATTCCATTTGTCTATGAAAATGCCTTTTTTCAGAAGATACAGTGCACCTGGAATAAGCTGGATTTCCAGGGGTACCAAACAAGCCATTACCCCAGACATCCTTCCTCCTTTATGTCATTATGAAGCAAATGTAAATTTGAAGTTTTCCTTTATGAATTAATTTTTCTTTGCAGTTTTATGTGTGTTGTGATACGGAGGAAAATATGACAAAACTTAAGGATTTTATAAGCAGCTGATATATATGTATATACATGTGTATGTGTGTATATAAAGTTAATATGTTCCTATCCATTCGGTAAAGGTTTTATTCCCATGCCACACATCTTGATATCATGAGATTTTAAATTGTTTTAATTGCAATAATTTTGAGTGGCTTTATGTATATATATATGTGTGGGGCCCTCTTCCTCAACACTATGGCTTAACTGTGCCATATGTAACACAGTTCATGTAATACAGTGTGGAGTTTCATGATTCCTCAAAGTTACTTCCTTTTTCTAAAGGATAGAAGTATCTGAACTGGATGTTCTGTGTCTGGGAGCCATAAGCAAGCAAAACAAAAAAGGGAAATCTGTGAAATGGTCCCTGTAACCTAGAAATTAAAAACCTTTGTCACCAGTGAGGGTGGTTTTAATTCTGCACTTGAGGAAACAAAATACACCAAAATTTCTGCAAAAGCAGAACGGAAACAAGCTCCTGACTCACACTGTGTAGGTTTGTGGTGAAGTTCTTCTACAGGAAGAAGAAAACAGGCCTCCTAACCTTGACATGGCACATTTTGCTGTGGCTGTGGACAGGGTTCCTTTAGTGACTTTAGCACCTTCTGTAATGGTGTACATTTGAGTGTTCTCAGCTAATACTGCCTCTTAATCCTTCTAGCCATGATGACTAATTTGTTTCTTACTGAAATTTGCTTTCTCCCTAATCAAAGATCACCATCTGTTTAGTCAAGGTGCTTTTTCACTTAGACTATGCCTGTATGTCAGAGCTGAGATATTTTCTCTTGTTCTTGATTTGGGCAGTTAAAACAAAGCATTTAGTTGAGAAGACATATTCTACAACTAGACCTACTTGGGAAACTAGGTTTTTTTTGTCTTTAAAATGCCTTTTATATTTTGATTCCAAATGAAACTTTTACCCTAGAATAAAGCAAACTGCAACAAATAGTTGCATTTTATTTTGAAGTGCAATTTCTAAACAACAGGAAATAGAACTTTTATTCAGTCCTTGTGTTACTGCAGCATATAAAGGCAGGCTACACTGCGTGCTGAAGGGGTGGCTGGCTGGATGTGCAGAGGCATAGCTGTGACATGCCACCATCTGCACGGGCTGGCCCCGTCTGGGTCCCTGCTGCTCACATGCCTTGTGGGACCAAAGGGAGGTCTGCAAACTGAGAGATCTCCCAGGTGTGTATGAGGGAAGAGGAGTATCTGGAAACCTTTCCATCACTTTAAGGAGTGAAATGGTTCTGTGTGATGGCGAGTGAGGGCAGGTGCATGTGGAAGCTGGTGGGGCTGCAGAGAGGCAGAGCTGTGACATTTAGGGTGGAGAGTGCCAGCTGCAAGGCAGTGTGAGGGAATGCTTACTGGTGTTATACTGGAGCACTGCTTACACCGGGCAGTGAACATTTGCTCCTTCCTTTCCAGAAGTTCTGCCTTTTGCCGAGGTTGGCTTTCGGGAAGGGGTGCAATCCCACCTGCGAGTTCAGCACAGCCGTGCTTTGAACGACAGGAAGGCAGAGCTGCCGATAGAGCCACGGAGGAGACAGACACAGGCTGTGCTCAGAAAGGGGGCTGTTTCCTTGGGAGGTGGCTGCACTGAGGGCAAGACTGGGTGGGTGAGAAAGGAGCTCAAGGTTATCTGTAGGTCACATTTACACAGGGGAGCAGACACTAGTATGATGGTCACTGTACAAGGAACTTGGACTCCTGCATGTAATACACTTCTAGTTCTTCCTTTTCTGCAAGCTATTCTGCACCGGAATACAGACACTCCACACTTATAGCAGCCAGAAGAAACATGTGGATATAAGTGCAACTACTCGGCCTTTTAAACAGAATGCAATTTTTGATATTGAGCTGTAATGAGAATCCTGAATAGGCATGAAATCTCTTTATAATCAGTTCTGTAATGCTGGTACAGTGGGAGAATATTACTATTCGATTTGCTGTTAGTCAGTTATTTTTAAGCACGTTTTGTGTGATTTGTAATAAGAACAGATAAGGCAAGTAGCTGTTAGGCAAACCTGTGTGCTGCAAATATCGGAGATCACTAAATGTCACCAGCAAACTTCCTGTAGTTCCATTGATGCTCTGTAGGAATGGACATACTCTATTGACTCCATGCACTTGACATCAGACTCCATCCCTTCTCAGCTTCTGCATTTAGTATAGACACTGAAACTTAAAACTTCAGTCCTTTCCTCCCTTTTTGCTGTAATGTGGACAGGCAGGATGGTGCCTGCTCCAGGAAATGGAACAACTGTCAAAGTATTTGTGACACCGAGGACTCCTCCTGGGGAGGAAAAAGGTATTCTGGCATTCCTCCCCCCAGCAGCACTGCTCTGGCTGTAGTGCTGAGACACCCCCATGTTGGTGAGTTGGGCCCAGACACTGAAGCAGTGAATCTAATAAAAACCAGGGATGTTTTCCTGTTTGGGGTGGGCAGCCTTGTACCACACAGGGTTTTTCATCCCTTCCCTGTGCCATGTCTCCTGTGGGCTGACACTGATCAAGTTCTGGCTGAGGGCTCAGACAACATCACTGCAACTCAAATATCTGCATTTGGTTCTGAAATCGAGGCATTCACATTCAAAGGAACCTGGAAGGAACTACACTGCAATCTGGTTGGAACTACATGATCTTTAAGGTCCCTTCCAAACCATGCTATGATTCTATGATTCTGTGACTGACGATCAAAGAAATTATTACTTTACTGTAATCACTCACATCTAATGGTTCTATAAAAGGTACCATTAGAATTAGGGCTTGACTGTAGATAAAGTGTTTTGTGCCTAATCCTTCTGTGCACTTTCCACTGGGAACAGTCCCACATAAATATTTTTATTAAGCTATCCAAATTTAAAATCAAGACCTTAAAAATAAAATATTTACTGACCTTTCAGCTCATTTATAATTAAAATCTGTTCTAATGTTGTTCATATAAATAATAGATAGCTGTTTTCACAGATCAATGCCTTCTCTTGCTTTATAAGAAACATTTTGAAGTGAAATTACTGTGCCTTTAATAGGAAAATTTGATGTGTTAGCAACTATGGGCTGATCTCTGTACATTTTCCAATTGTAAATTGCACTTTAAAAATACAAACAATTATTAATATTGATTTGGACTAAAATAATATTGAATTTCAATATATTTTTGGCTCTTTTATGAATTACCCTGCACAGTCAGTGTGATTATGATGAAAGAGTATTTGCACGCTCAATTTCTTTTCAGCAAGAAATCTTGAAGAGTGCTAGTTGTGTTCAGGCTGATAATGATAAACACATGCATTCAGCGAAAATCAGACTACCTTAAAAATCTCACCTGAACCATAATAAATTAATATTTCATCCTATGTATGCAGTTCTTATATGAAGCTATCTGAACTTTCATTATTAACAAATACTGAGCATTTAGTTCGAATGCAGCTCACCAGCCGAGCTCTGTTTCGGTTGTGCATCGCATGCAATTACAAAATGATGTCAATCCATCACTGCAATTTCCTGTGACTAAGCAAAGAAATGAATATATTCATGTCCTAGGATCGTGTAAGACACCAATATATTTAAGTGCCATTAAATCCATGTTTCTGTGCTGTGATTGGAATAAACATTTCACAGCTCTGGTGATAGAGGGATTTGAGCTTTTCTTCTGATCTCAGCTCTAATTTCAAGGCCAGTTTGTAAATTGCTTTCTCAGGTCTCCCAGCACCTCTGCAGAGGCCTCACCTCTGGGACAGCCCTTCTCCATGGCCGTGGCCAGCAGGGTCACTCAGCCACATGTCCTCATTACACCCATGGGGGTGGTGGCACGGGGGTCTCCTGAGAGCCTGCGGTGCGTGGGAAGATTCATCTCGAAAACAGAAACTGTTCCCCAGAGAAAACAGGCATATTGAACCAGGACAAAATATCAAAGTGACATTTTTGTAGAAATAGATTTTCAGAAAAATTTAATTTCTTGGGCCCTGAAGTAGTGTTTTCATTGTGTGTGGCTGCTAATAACTTGGAGAGCTGTGCAACAAGCCTGGGAACTGGCAAAAGTTCACCAGGAATGTGGAGTGCTCTACTCCTCCCCAGTCCATTCTGCTCCTCTCCCTTTGCAGCTGGCGCATGCCAGGAGGACAGAGAGCTGGGGACTGTTCACCTCCAGCAGCCTGCCATGGAAGCAGCTGTTAAACTCACTTTTGCTGAAAGTGGAACTGGGGAGTGTGTAGCAGGCAGCAGCTGGGCCAGCCTTTGTTTTGACTCTCCCAGGGAAAAATGTATTTTAAAAAATTTTCTTTTTCCACATAGAAAACACTGGTTGTGTGAAAAGGGCATTTTCTTACTGAAAAACCTTCTGCTAGAGAATTCCCCAACCAGCTCTTTTGCTGGAACTTACTCCCACATACTGAAAATAACCCAAACTTGGTACCTTTCCAGTCATGTTACAAAAGCTAATGTTTTTCTAGAGTCCCTGGAGACAACAGAGTTGTGCTACTTATTTTAAGAAAGCGGTAGTAGCCAGCTAGCAAGTGCCTGCAGGACTGGTTTGAATGCTGCTGGCCCTTAAGTCAATCACAGGTAATGAATGATTAATAATAAGGCACTTAACCTTAAATAGTGTTGTAATTACTTTGATTATTGAATAAAAACCAGAAAGCATTTATGACATTTACTATTTTTAAACCTCATTATTTTGGAGAGTGTCATTCAAAAATTCTGAATACTTGAAATCAGTAAAACAGAAAAATGAAATGCCACATGATTTTTCTTTACCTGACTCAGGTGCTCTCTAATGTGATTGCTCCCTTCTATGGGTAGAGCTGTAGGTAGGTGACAGCAAGTGCCCTTGAGTCCCTTCATTTCACAGGTAATCTTGTTTTACCATTTTGTGCACAGATGCCCACAAAAGTGTAGCCACCTCTCTGTTACTTTTTAATGTGTTTTATACAGTGTTGTGGTTTTGATTAGAGCAAATCAGTTTTCTTGGCCAAAATGGCTTTTTAACAAAATAATACCTTTTTGAAAATGTATTCGTTGGTCATAATTTTGTGATGTAAGGGATGCTTTCAAAGATAAATTCTGTCCTATATCGCCAAAATTAATATCGTGAATATTACTATAATTTAATAATACATACATGTTGCATGGTAAATATATTGATACAAAACACTCCTAAGGACACCAAAATGTATTGATACAAGACACTCTTTAGGGTACCAGCCTCCAGGTAAAAACTTGGATCTATATCATGCTGCCACATTAAATGCACACAATAAAACCTCTCAGCAGAGAGGTCTGGTTTTTAAGAAGGAAGATTATCCTTCCTGTTAAATTTCCCTTAGGTTGATACAGATCCTGCCCAGTCACTCCATACCTTTTAGCTAGAATAAGTTAACATACACAACTGATTTTGTGCCTTCTAGTCTCAGCAAGAGTGGCTGACAGAGCCAGTTCTGCATTGCCTGACAACAGCTCACTGGGTTCGGTTTAAAAAGGAGCGAGCATGTCAGCCTTGGGTGGTGAGCTCTGCTCACACCAGAGGGATGGGCTTCTGCTAACAACACAGCTGAGCTTTACTGGGGTGTGTTCCTCAAGGAAGTCCTGTCACTGGTCTGGCTTTGCTCAAGTTCACTGAAAGCAACTTCTGTCTCCTTAGCAACTTCCTTTTCAGACCGATGCCTCTACTCATCCTGGCAAGATGAAAACATCGAGAGCATGAAATCTATACCTTTTATGTTCTGCTGCCTTATCAGATGACACTTCATGGTTGTGTGACTCCAATAGAAGAAAAAACGTGTAGGATTTGAGGAAAAAACACTTTTAAAAGTCAAGTCAGGCTGCACATTATTTCTACCCCAGTTGCAATTAGCAGTGTGTGGGATGATCTCCAGCACTAAGCTGTGGTTAGAACGAAAACTTCACTATGCTCTCTGGGTGTCACATCCTCAGGTAAAAGTTTAATTTAACAAACTGCAGAAGCCAGTAGAGGAACTCCTGTGGTTCCAGACAGCAATGTTGCAGCTCTGCAGTCCTCTTCAGGGCTAATAGTGACTAGAGTTTATGTACATGCACCACAGGGAAAACAACAGCTTTGCCCAAATACTGTCTTGCTGTGTGTGCCTAAGACTGGCTGGACCAGTGTCAGATCCCCAAAATACTCAGGTGTAACAGGGGTGTTAAGCGCATTATTTTAGATTCTGGCGTTTCCCAGCTTCCGGTCCATTACTTTTGCTTCCAAATTGTTAACACATTTTATTGATTGTTCCTACAGGTGAATTTCGCACCATTTTAAAGTAGCATAATGACTGTATTATTGCTAAATGTTGACTGCAAAACAAGCAGGACCTGAGACCTTTTTAAACCCTTATTTGTGGTATAAACACACTTCTAGCACACACTGTGTGACAAAAGCACTTTAGAGCCTCTTTCCCACATAACTAAAATGTAACTACAAAATCATAATTGTGTGTAAAATTTTGGAGATCAGTAAAACAGAGTGAATTGAGAGCACGGAGGCTAACATAAGCAAGCTGTGCATCTTATGGCTAATGGTTGTGATGCATTTGTGTTTCAAGGACCTGCTCAAACATAAAAAGAGCTATTTTGGTTTGAACCATTAGTGCTACCTTCTTTGTCACCTCCATTTAATCTCTTATCCATCTTGCCTCATCCTTTTTTCCTATTCCGTACATTGAGAAACTGTTCAGGTGTTTAATGTCAAAGCCATTAAAGGGATAACCCAGGGGACATGGGAGACAATGCAAATAGCAAGTGTAGGCAGTGAGCAGGGCTGGAGGAATTCTCAAGTTGAGTGTGTACATGGGCTAGACCTAAACTGTTCTGAAAATTATCTAAAAAAGCAGCTTTATTGCCATAGACTTATTTATCTGTAGAGGTACACAGGCCCTCTTAAACAAAGAATTAGGAGCCTATTTCTCAGGAAAATAAATAACCCCCAAACTGAAGACCTATCTGATGTGTTGAAATGGTTGAGCCACGTCAGCAGCATCACCTGACCCTACCTTCTGCAGCTCTTCCCAATTTAGCTGCAGGAAAACATGAAGTTGGGCAAACAGGTCCCTTACTGTTAAATGTGGCTTGTATTACACACTTGCATGACTGCTCACCACTGACTAAACCAGTCAGTCCTAACGTTCAACACTGTATTTTCCCCTCACACTTAAAACAATTGCTGAACTCAAACAACCTTACCAGAGAATACACAAGATTGCAAATGAGATGCTGACGCATAGGGTAGCACAGAGTGCAACTAGAGCATGCTCCTCTCTGAACTGGGTCCTTGTTGGTTGGCTGAGGTGCCTGGGAGTAACTGGAGGCTGCACCTCGCAGAATGGGAGGAAAAGGACTAGCAACTGTTTTTCTCCTACCTTGTGCTCCTGCCTGTGGATTTGCTGCCCTTCAAAATGTTATGACTAATGCATAAAGTGTTGCTCCTCTCCAGACACTCAACTTTTCGCTAGCTCAAGACTTAAAAAAAAAAGCCATGAATCTGTCTTTTTCTGTAGGTCTTCAGGCATGTAACCTTTACTGTATATGCCATGCTGGCATTCGCTGTCTCGCCTGCACTGTTTATCAGCCTCATTTATTTGCTGGGAGTATTGCAGTCTTGCAATCTCTGAGAACCTTCTATGTTTACTCTTTGCCATTCTCCCTCATAACTACAAAATTAAATGGGAAAAGGATCTCTTGGAGAAACAGTCCAAAAGAGCCTAGGCAATATTTTGTGCTGAATTTCTCTCCTTGGACCTTTATATATCATTGGTGTATCTTGCAAGACAGCTTTGGGGTTTTGAAACTAATTTTCCATCATCATTAGCAAGAAATGTATAATTGTGATTCTTTTCATTAATGTCTAATACAAGACTGAGAAGAAGTGACTGAGAACTACACTCTTTTTAACTTGACGATGCCATATGCATATAATTAAACAAGGCACAGAAGCAATGGTTAAAAATACTGCAAAACTTCCTCATTAAACTAAGCAATTATCTGCCTGAAGAGAGACATCTGAATCCTCTCCCTCCACACCCATGATAAAATCTCCACATCTTGCAGCTGTTTAATTTTTGCCCAAGAGTAGAAAAAATCACATTTAATTACCATCAAGGGTAATGACAACATGGTGGGTGCATAGATGGTGACATTCAGTTTGTATCTGTCAATGAGGTGGCTGTGACTTTGCACGTGAGGTGTCTGGATATTGCATGCAAGGGCACAGATCTATGAAAAATCAGTGGAAACATTAATTGAGTTCCAGCTATGTCATGTGCTGCTCTGCAAAAGAAATGATTCCTGAAACTCTAGGGCTATGATTTGCAGTTCAGTGGTGGTTCAACTCAAGAAGCATCTCATCCAGCATGCCGCATTACATTGGCATAGTGTCTTTGAGCTCTCTTCTCACTACACTTTGGCTAGTGAAGTGAACTGAGGAAAACAGATTCAGCTAAGGAACAGTGCATCACAACAGAATGGCACCAAAAGAAAGTCATATTCATGGAGATAAATATATTTTCAAAGCACTAAACCAGATTAAATGCCTCCATGTTCTGTTCTTGCAGTACAGTTTATCTCTTTAATCACCTGCACTGTTCCTGTCACTGTAATAGCTGAGATTTTCACAATCAGTAGTTGTGAAAACAATGTTGTTGCTTGCATTTTAGAAAGGTAAAGCTGTGGCAGAGGAAACTGAAGAACTTGCCTATAGATGTGGGAAATTTGGGGACAAAAAGGGGATGAATTTGGACCTTCCACAGTTCAGGTTAGTTTTCCAGCTACTGAATTGTCCTCCTTTTCCTTAGGTGCTGGAGAATAGTGGAAAAAGTAGAATGTTTGTTTTTGTATAAGAAAAAAATTGAATATGCAAACTGGAAAATGGGAATAGATTTTTTTAAATTTACAAGCAGAAGGTGTTTAAATCTGCCAAGAACTTCAGTCAAGCAACTGTTTTGTGCTATCTGGGATGTAGGTTAGTGGATTCAGCAAATACACAGATAATTAACTGAAACTCCTTTTGCTCTAGCTGACAACATAAAAGCAATGAGAGAAAGGAAAAAAATCACAGGGGAGTTCTGTGGCATCTTGCAAGAATACACAGAATTACATTGACGAGCTCTTCTAGTGCTAATGAGGGGATGCCAGACTGACAACACCAAAATCTGATGGTTTTGCTGAAAAGGAATAAGATGAGAAGGAACAGCAAAAATTCCCTTTTCCAGAAAGCAGTGAAGGGTTATGAAGGGAAGGACACAGATCCTGAGTCCCTCTTGCCCTTTCAGCAGTGGTGTGGCCTGCTGCATTGGGACCCTGAGGTGGCCAATGCAGCGGCTGCTCGGGGGTCACCAAGGCTGTGACATAGAAAAGCAGTTTGTTTGTAGGGAAGGGAATCTAAACTGGATACGTGCAACATATAGCACTGTATTATCATTACATATTATGTGCAATATCTGACACATAATTATCTATTACATGCAATATATAGCAAGAATATCACTGACAACCCTCTGGAATGTCCCTGCAGGTGTAAATATATAGGGAGGGTCTCTGGACAGTGAGGACTATAAGGTGAAGGGAGGTACTAGCTTGCAAACTCCTCCCTTCCTCACTCCCTCTGACAGTTGGTAATGGATTACTAAAATATGGTATTAATTTATTGCAGTAGTGAAACTTGTGGTCAGCAAGATGTGAATTAATGAGGAATCCCCCAGAAAGTAAGAAGTATCTTAACCCAGCTTCTCCCATGATCACATTGCATCATATTATGTTATTAGTAAAATTATTATTGTCCTTATTGTAATAGCAAAGCCAAAACACATTTACTTAACAAGAAGTTTTATAACAGAAGAAGCAGTGGCCTGTCTGTGAGGTGCCCAGCAACCCTTTTAGGCGAGATCCTGAGAGATTTTTTATGTTTAGGAAGATTAGCACTGCAGGATAGACATGGTGCTGAAACTTCTGGGTTGGGAGGTAGATGTAAGGTGTATTTAACAGGCAGCAGCAAAAATACAAAACCACCACTGGCAAAGGAACCCTCTGAGTTATCTTGCTACAGCCTTGTTTGCCATATAAGTTATCTGTAAACCCTACCATTATTAAAATTCTTCACGGTGATAGCAGCACTTTCCCCAGAACATTTTGTTGAAGCTTGCAAATGGAATTATCTGCTATGACTGCTCTTTTGAGCAGTGTAAATCTTCAACAACAATCCTAAATAAACCTGTGATATACAGTGCATGGAACACCTATTTTTATAAATATCTCTGCAGAGGAATGTTACAGATAGGAAGAATAAATTACAAGCAAGAGAATGGCAATTTAAAACATGCTCTAACCCTGTTTGCTCCTTGGCACTGCTCTACATTAATTTAGCTCCAGCCCCTGGAAAGGCAAAAGTCACAGGTTTAATTTACATAACTCAGAGTTTCTAAGTAAGAAACAATAAGGAAGTGAAGTTTTGCAGAAAAAAAAATGCATAAAGTATAAATAAGAAATACTACTTTAGCCTCTGTGGCCAGAAAGATACTGGCATTGGGAATAACATGCCATTTTAACAGAGATACAAACATATAACCTGACTGTAGTACAAATACCAGGCTCCCCGCTGGGGAAATCATATCTCTTTTCAGGTGAGGGACACCAAATGACTCCCTGGTGCCTGGTTAAGAGCACAGTGCTCAGCACCTCACCATGCACAGGACAGCGGTCTTTCTGCTCTAGGTATGACTGCTCCTCAGAGATCTGAAATGACTTCCCCAAATTTGGGTGTAATCCCAGGCATGAAGTACTTCCTAAACCACTACTGCATATAAATGTCCAGAGCTGAACTCAGTGACCGGAAAGTGAAGAAAATGTTTAGCAATGGCCCTTTAAGCACTCTCAGTCTTATACTTTACAGCCTGGCCTCAGCTCAGTGAAATCTGGGCTGTTTAGAAAGGACCAGAAAGCTTTGCCATGTCCCATTGCTATAATTCAGAAGACTCTGCTTCATCTTGCAGCAGGTACAGGAACTGGGAATTTGTGTTTCTCTTCCATTTCACCCCAGCCAGCTCTTCTCATTCTAACGCTGCTCATTCTGATAGTTTTAGGATGAAACAACTTGGGCAGGCAAAAGAACCTATAAAGTTGGTCTGGGATAATGACAGTCCATGTGTCTTATTACAGAGCAGGTGACAAAAATAATAGATCTTATCCAGAAGGAAAAGTTGCATTGTACTGTCTAAAGGAGATTCATAACCATAACTCAGAAGAGAGGCTGTGATGCTGCTACACTGAGTACTGCTATTGTACCTTCAAATAGGTGCAGAGCAGATATGATCAATCCAGTCATGTGCCATAGAGGTCGTATCATTTTCTACCTGTCTGGGAGATGACTTTTGTCACCCTGGTGATATAACTCCTACACAGCTGCTGTGCCTGCTAGATGTGCTGCTGGCAAGGGAAAACACACATATCTTTAGGCACTGGCCATGGTGAAGGATGATTGGGATGAAACATAGAATTCTTTTTCAGGATCTCCTTCTCCTTGCAGCAAATAAGGAGCACCTACGGATGTTTTAATTTTTCACACTATATTGCTGTCCTGTGGGGCCCAGTCTTTGTAACTACTGTCAACTCCAATGTCAGTTGGTATTTATTACACCAGAACCAGAGCAAGGAATTTCTAAAGACCTTAAGGAAAGCATATTTAGTTTCTTATGCTCAAGAAAAATTTTGGAATAATTCCAAGTGAGGAAAGAAGATGGGATAAAAATTTTTAACTTTCAATGAGCCATATCTGCACATACACTTTGTGTGCTAGAAGGACTTTTGAAGTGGATGGGATGTGACCAACCCCGACATTCCCAGAGATGTAGCAGAGCTCTGACTCTCTTTTGCAATTCAGGGATATGGTAATAATACTTGTGTCGTACGCTCAGTGCTCTGGCCTGCTCCGATGGGCACCAGGAAAATGCCACGTGTGAGAGAGCAGGGGAGACACATTCAGGTCCACTGCTTCCTTACAAGCAGCTGGTAGGTATTGCTCTTACCAAGGGCATTCAAAGTCCTCGCAAGGGCTAGGGTGAACTGACCCCTTGTCTTTGCTGCAGCCTGTTTGTAGCCACCCTCAGGGCCTTGCCGAGGCCTTAGGCCGGGCGGGGCTGGGCCGGGGCTGCTGAGGGCCCTGCGGGAGGGCCGGGCTGCGGGGAGGCCGGGCAGGGCCGGGCCGGGGCTGCTGAGGGCCCTGCGGGATGGCCGGGCTGCGGGGAGGCCGGGCAGGGCTCGGCCGGGGCTGCTGAGGGCCCTGCTGGATGGCCGGGCTGCGGGAGGGCCGGGCTGCGGGGAGGCCGGGCAGGGCTCGGCCGGGGCTGTTTGGTCCAGGAGCCTCATGGAGAACGCAGCTGCACACCATGATAACAGCAAAAGCATGAAAGTGGAAGGCTGAGATTGCAAAAGGGAAACTGAACCCCAGGTAGGGGAATAGTGCCCAGACAGGAAAGTTAGTGAGGGAACAAACAAAGACTAGGGGAATGCCCAAAATAGAAGAGACTCCAGTGGTATGAAGACAAGGGGAGAGAAAGCTGTGGATATTGTATCCTGACTGTGTCCCACCCAGATAAATCCCATTCTATCTCCGTTTTTCTCTCTGTGTGCAGAGAGTGATACAGCAGCTGAGGGCTCTGCATTGCCAGGCTGTTGCCAGACAATGCCTCAAGGGTTGGGCCTTCTTGGCCTGGAGGATGATCTCTGCTAATTGCCAGTTTGGAGTCTTTTGGACTGAAATGTGCAACACTGTATTATTCTCTTCTAGAAGGACATACCCAAACAGGAGTCAATAGCATAGCCCCAACACAATTGCCTCTTGTGTGGGAGGCTCTTGGATCCTTCCCAGTGTTTATAAAGTGTGTGTAAATTAATGAATGTATTCATTACTAATAATGACACAAACATATGAAAAACTTTTAAATAAATACTTGAAAGAGAATTAAGCCTACTACCAGAATGAAGTCTAAGGGTTCTCAGTAGCAAGGTGCAGTAGAAAATTGTGGCTGAATGGAACAGATGTTTAAAATTAATGCTTTCGGTGTGTGGAACTAAAACATAATTCAAACACATACAGAAGACATATAGGCTGGCTTTCAGCAACATAACCCCCTGAAACACCTATACAAGTAACCTTGTTTAGGATCAGCAAGGCTTATTCTATTTATTAAATCAATAAGTGTAAAGTCCATAGACCATTGTAGTTATCAACCTTTTCTAAATGAATATCCCAAGCATTTCTAATCACAACAAACTGATTTCCATTATTTTGACCTCCTTCTTCTTTGACTGGATCAATAATGTCTGATGTAATAATTTATCAAAATATACTGGGAAAATTATTGATTCTTCTTGTACACATTAGCTGGGAGAAAAATATGTCAGGCTCTCACTTTAGTCTAAATGGCTTCCAAGATTTAAATTAAACTGCATTTGGTATTTGTATGAAGAATATAAGCACTATGTAAAACAAATCACTGAAGCTGAAATGGATGTTTTACTTGCCCCGGTTCCCCTGACGCTTTTATGGCACCCATCACTGCAGTGTGTTTTTCATACCCTAATTGCTTTGTGAGATCTCTTGCTCTGCCTCTGCCTCCCACCCCGTGCCCTGGCACAGCGTTCAGCAACACCATCTGACACTCCTCATCCTGCCTCTTGGGGAGGCTCACCTCGAGGCCAACTGGAGATGTTATTTAGTTGAGAGATGTACTGTAGAAGTAGAAATCTTTCATGTAAATCCTGGATGTTCACAAAAGGATCAAAAGCTTATGTGTACACGATGGTATGGGGAAAAATTAATATTTAGCCATACCATATTTTTAGGTGTGGGGTTTATTAGTGGAAGTACTATTTGAAAGAAGACAGTGAAGAAAAGCTCTATGTTACAATACTCTGTATTTTCTAACAGTACTGTGCCTGAGAAGTATCAATTGCAATTCATTTACAAACATCGAAGTTGTGGAAATCTAGCTAATTTTATTTCTTAATAGCTCTGTACTATTATACTAAATACATTTTGGGGAGGAGGGATGTGAAGATGAAAATACTAAAACAGTGTGCTGAGTCATTAAGTAGATTGAACCATCCCTTCCCCCCGCAGCTGTAATCTGTCACCATATCACTTACCTATTGCATGTGTTGTAATAGCCAACCATAGTTTCTTTTTCACCTTTTGTTTCAGATGAAGAGACTTAAAAATTGCAAATGTTTCTCCCCTTAGATGCAAGAGCATAAATCATGAGTAATACTGAACTCTCTGCCTCATATTGATTCTTTCGTGAACTAAGCCAGATGGGTTCAGATATGAGCATGATCTAATATTCCCCTTAGCCTGATTTATAGATTTCGTTTTACATTACCTGACCATAAATGAGTCTTGCATTATTTCTCGTGTGCCTGTCAAATTAAAGAAAAATATTCTCATTGACCTTTCAACCTGGGAGAAAAAAATGAGGCAGAGACATTTTACTGCATGTATTACAGGTATCTTGGTGCTTACATGCCAATTAAGAGTGTGTGATTATGAAAGAGGTCTAGCAATTTGTGTTGTGTGTAATGATTTCATTTTCCTGTAAAGCACGCAGTGGATATACTGACAGTAGCATAAGCTACATTGCAAATAACCCTAGAAGAGAGAAGAAGAGGGAAACAGTTTGGCACAATTCATTCCTTAATTTACAGAAACAGACTTCAAGAACTGGAATGTTTTTCTGGAAGAAAATAATGTTCTTTAAAATGTGGGCCCAGCAAGCAAAATTGCTGAGACGCTGCCACAGATGCGTTAATGCCGTTGAAGGGAATGAGCATCAGGGGCATCTGCTGACCCCAGAGACCTCTTCTGGGAGTGAAATGAGTTTAATATGTATGAAAAATAACGAGCAATGTATCACGAGCCTATCATTAGGACACAACCTTGGGCTCTGGACTTGCAACCAACTTGAATCGGAGACACTGAGATTTGCCTGAGCAAAGAGCTCCTGCTTAACCTGAAGGGACTGACTTCAGTGACCCCTCACCTCCTCCCACAGTTTTCAAGTGTGTTTCTACAGCCTAATAAGCCTATTATCTCCTCTGTATTTATTTGCAAATAATGTTCAAATCTAGCAAACCTAGGCATTAAAAAAAGAAAATATTTCCGTCTTTGCCATTCTTCAGTTTTTTGACCTGATGAAGTATGGTAAACATGCTCTGAAACTGCTCAGCAGACCAAATTCCTGTCGTGTTTCTATTCAGGTTGTATCTCTATTCTGTATCAGGAGATGACATTTTCAGTAAGAACAAAATTTTAGCTTCTTCCTTCTAAGAAGGAACTTTCAAATTAAGTATTTCTATGCTATGTAAGCATGCCACAAAACCTGGCTGGTAGCCTGGCTCTGGAAACAGGGAGACCTGTTTATGTTCTCAGCTGTCTTTTCCAGGTACCCCACTCCCATGTGTCTGTGTCATCAGAAAAATCCTTTTTTTCCCCAAGTTTTCTGCAGCTCAGGTATATTTAGACTAGCCAGCCTGCTCCTACAAATGAAAGTAGAGGTTCAGGAATATTAATGTTCCTTTCCAAACCCTTGTTAAGGTCATTGAAACATTGATTACCCCATTCCCTACACTATGGCCTTTATTTTATTCTTAAATGGCTCTGCTGTGGCAAGAAAGCTTTACTTAACACATCCAGCTGGCCAAACACTGAAGTGTTTTATCTGCCCAGGGATGCACCTAAGCAGTGTATCTGTTATGGGGGCCAGGATATTCATGAGAGAAGGTCATAAGTATAGATTTACTTTGGTTTGGATGCTTTATTTTAATTCCCGTGGCTGATCACATTTCTTTATTTTTATTACACTAAGCTTCCCGTCCCTGAGAATGGGATCTGTGGTGCTAAAGACACTTTTATTGTATATGAGACTTCAAGTGATAGTCTTTGCCCTGAGGAGCTCACAATAAAAATAAACACGCAGATAGAGAGATAAAAGACATGATTCAGCATCAGACGTAATTTGCTGTATGAAGCTGATCCAATTGTATTTGAAGGATTTATTTTACAGATGAAGAAACTTAGGCACAATGAAATGAAATGACTTGCAGAAAATACCACAGAAGTCCATGGAAAAATAAGAACTAAACTCTGATTGCCCCATAGCTCCAAAGACAGCTATTCTCTTCGAGGTAGAGGGAACAATTTAAGCATTATGTGTACACAACTACACATGCTGTACACTCCAGTTTGTAGAAATTTTACAGGTCTGTGCAGTTCTGCCACCCAGCAGGTTTTTTGTAGGTTTTTTAAATCCGTCTCCTGTGCATAAGACTGGCAGCACCTCTTCTTTGTGAGCTGTTCTTATTGAGAGACTCTTGATGTCTAACACAAATGGTACTTTGAAGAGATGTCTACTGCATAAAGACACAGAAAATACACTTAGATTTCCTATTCTAGTCAGTATATTTATACGAAAAGTATAGTGGTGATAGATCAAAATGCAGTGATTGCTATTCCCCTTCACATTGTGACTTATAATTATGGGTTTACATCTGACTAAAAGACTGGTCAGACTGTCTGGCTTGCATGGAAATAACAACAGGCTCTCCTCACTATCCTTTTAGTATGGCAAAGCCCCTTCACTTTAAACAATTCCATGAACACACAAAATGAAAGTTAAAAACCTCTTACAAAATATAAAAATAACAAAGTACAATCAGTGAAATCCTAAATCATAATGACAACTTTATCCAGTGTCAGCTACAGGCACTCACTGACTACAATGGAGTTTTAAGAGAAGCATTTCTATATCTGGTAAGCAAAACAAACAACAAACAAACAAACAAACAAACAACAGACAAACAAAAAAATGAAAAAGGTAAAATAGGCAGGGAAAGAATATTCAAGAATTTCTTAATAGAATTGAGGGCCTAACAGCAGAAGAAATCTATTGACCCTGTGATACTATGGAGTTTTATTTCACAGAAAAAAATAGTATGCTGTAGGCTCAAAACATCCTGTTCCCTTTAATAACATTTCTCAGTCTGGGAAGCATAAACATCCACGAGTCACCTTCGTGTCTATATACTATAAACATAATTATCTTTGGTTTCCTTTGTTGAACCCACTAAAGGTTTTTTTTCTTGAGTTGCCTGGAAAAACAAATGTACAAGGCTGAGAGCTGGTACCTTGCTGTTGGTACGAGCTGGACTATGGCCTTCTCATTTAAAAAATAAAACAACAGACTGACCTGTGAAACCTTTGCTGTATAATGAATAGGGTCATAAAAACAGACTGCTTCATGGAGGAGTTTTCTGCTGGCATCAGGACTGCAAATTTCTTCCTGCCCAGAAGTTGGGTAATGGACAGGTTATGAATGTGCTTCAGGCTTCCAGGGAAGGAAAATGCTGGAATCCCTGCATTTCCCCAGAACTCTCCTCCCTACTTCAGTATTCCTAAAGCTTTCTTAGAACACAAGTCCTAAGAATTTGTTCTAGTATGAAATATGTCTCAGGCTGAAAACAAAGAAAGCCAGAATTTGCCTCAACTTCCTGCAGGTATTCAAGACCAGAGCCATCTACACCAAGAATCCCTGTCGTCTCTGACACCCTTCAGGGGGCATATGCTGTGCTCTCCAGGTCGTCTCTGCACAGCAGGGAAATATCTTTTTTGTGCTGCACACACGCTGCCCTTATGAGGCAGTGAGGAGATAACTGGAGTTGAGCTGTTTTGGAAGTATCCATCACTACAGTCCGAGCAATAAATCCTTTTCCTCGTCCAGCAGTTTATTCCACAGTGGAAACAGATAGGGACAGAGAAAATCACTTGGATCATCTAGTTTATCCCTTGCTGGGAGAAAGATGGTTCTTGCATTCATTATCTTTGCAGACAATACCTCACCAAAAATTATCACCTGACCTAAAGTCTGACAGAGAAATGGAATATTACTAAGACAATCCCTGCTTGGGTGCCTCGTTTGTTGTTTCTGTAGCAGGAGAGAATGAGTACAGTTTACAGGACGTGAACCTTTCTCCTTCCTAAGGATACCAGTTCAGGGGAGTTGCTGAGGGAAGGAGAAAACTGAGCATTATGTGTCTGTGAGGAGAACTGTCCTGAGGGACTACTAATCTGTAAAAATTGCTGGAAATCACTAAAAAAGGAATAAATGTTGTAGTGATATCTAGGGGTGTCCTAAAGGAGTCCCCTTCCATAATCCGGGGGATTCTCTGAGAAAGGACTGGGAGGCCTTCCCCATCTCTTCTCCCCACAGCACCCTCTATAAAGGGAAGAAGTCACAAAAGTGTTGATGTCTTTCCTTCTTACAATTATAAAGAGGATGATGCCTCCCAAGGCTCTGTACAACAGTGTTGGGGGTTAGGTGTTTTCTTTCCTTTTGTTCCCTTTAAGTATAGAATTTTTTCCCATTAAGTTGCTAAAGAACTCTTAAGTACTGGGTACTTAAGAAAAACAAAGGACTGTGGCCAAGCCCCGGAGGAGAGGGGCTGATAAAGGGGGGCAGCGAGAGGCAGCTGCAGCTGCGCTTCAGAGGGGAACACGGAGGTGCTGCTCTGCCTTTTTTTTTGGGAGAGAGGAGTCTCTGCTGCTGCTGCTGCTGGACCCTTTTCATGTGGAGCTGTTTCTTCTGCCGTGAGTGAACCCCTGCTCTGAACTGAGACCTATTTTACCATCTACTCGGGGGGGCCCGGGTTCCTGAGCTGACCTCTCCTTGCTGGGCTAGGAGCCGGGCTGCTGCCCCTGCCCTGCCCCCTGCGGCTCCATCGGCACTGCTCTGGGTTTCCCTGCACTGCAGCCCCGCTCCCCCTGCCTGCCGAGACGTCCTACTGTCCCAGTTTGCTGTTTTCCGAGAGTCCTGCTGGGGCACCGGGATCGACAGCGTTCCTGAAGCAAAGCCTGCCTGTCCTCCACCCCTTCCCCTCCCAGCCGTGCCACGTGTCTGCTGGAGCTCGCGCCACAGCGCCCCCTGCAGCCGCGGGGGAGTCATCGCACCTGCCCTGCCCACCGAGCGCCACCAGCACCCCCTGCTGGCTGTGACCATCACTGCACCCAAGGGGACAGTGCCTGCAGGCCCAGGGGGCCGGGACCGGGTTCCTGGTTCTGTTTGTTGTTAATGCCATAAGAGTTGTTGTTTGTTCGCTTTATTATAAATATTAGTAGAGAACTATTATTCCTATTCCTATATCCTCGCCTAAGAGCCCCTTAATTTCAAAATTACAATAATTCAGAGGGAAGGGGTTCACATTCTCCATTCCAAGGGAGGCTCCTGCCTTCCTTAGCAGACACCTGTCCTTCAAACCAGGACAAACAGCTGGAAGCCACAGTTGCTCCTTAGGACCAAACCCACTAAACATGATTTTGTAATGTCAGTGGCTTTTTAGGGCTTCATGTATGCTCTTATACCGTAAGTTACAATTTCATTTCCAGAAGGTGTTTGCTTTCATAACATTCAAGGTGACTCTAGGACAAGACCTAGAGCAGTGAGAGGCAAAAGCAAGGCTTTGACTGATTCAAGTTCCAGCCTGTGGGAGACTCATCCTGTCTCTGCCACCAGGAATTGCTGTAAACTGTTCCCATCCTCCTTGGTGTCCTTGAAAGGACACTCTAACAGCCAGGCAGCCTTCTGTTCTCCATTAATCCCTTGGGGCATGGATGCCACATCTCCTTACAGCTAATTTGACTTCTTCTCACTCATATTTGAGTCTCAGCTCTAGGTCTTGAATTTACACCTTCCTCTTGCACCGTTTTACCCCCTTGCCTCATGTCTGTTGCCTCACTAGGGCCCCTGGACAGCCCAGATCCCTCTTTTCTTGCCCTAAGCAGGTGCACAGGCTGCTGTCTTTGCCTGATTTTATTTGGTGTATTTTGCAATCAGTGTGGGGGCTGGGGAGGGATATGCTGGGAGCAATGTCAGAGACAGGAGGTCAGGAGAGGCAAAACCAGTTAACGGATTGGTGTCTTACCATGGACTATGTGCTCCTCAGCCTCTCCCTGCCCTCTTTAACCCTGCTTTGCCCTCCTGCTCCATCAGCAAACAGCACAGTCTGTTCCCTGGGTTTTGGACCAGGGCTCGTGCTGAGGGCCCGGACAGGCTAAGCCATCCCTGTCAGCTGCTGAAGGATGGCAAAGACCTTTGTGTTCCTATTGCATGAACAACTGGAATGGCCAATCTTTTAAACAATCAGCTAAGAAAAAGGCAATATTTTGGCCCAAACAGGGTGGAGATGGAAATGAGAGGCTCTTGTTCTTGGGGACAGACAGGAAATACAGCTTTCTACATCAGTTTATTTTGCTTATGATTCACCGCAGGATTTTACCTTCCCTTTCGGAATGTTGTCAGCACACATGGACAAAAGACATGGTATTATAGTACATTGTGGTATTTAGACCAGCCACAAAATATTAGAATCCAAATCATATCCAACTATCATGTGATTATATGGTGAACTTGCATAGCAGGAGATCCTCTGTGCCACACTCAGCTCTTGACAGAGCTCTCACAAGCAACGTGAGTGATGAGCTCCTATTAGGAGCTGACAAATTCATGTGGATCAATGATTATTAAAAAGAAGATGTCATTAAAAAGGACAGTTTGGTGCAGTATCATCCAAGAGCTGTCAATGCCTCTGCTGGGAAAATTAAAATAAAGTCATCTTACAACACATATTTCAAACATTTTGAATTTAATAATTAACTAAAAGACAGATGCAACAGCCCATTTCCAGAGTGCATTTCAGTGTCCATTAAAAACACTGGTTGCCTGAAAGGCAATTACTTCATTGTAATTCTTGCTGATGCTTGCTGGGATCTCTCATTTATTAAGTGTTTTATGAACTATTTGTTGGTTTTTGTTTGATTTTTTTTTTTATGAGGGTAGCAACTAATTAAACATGAGAAACATTACTCTGAACTTGTAAAAAATCAAATGTTTTGTTTGGACACTTAAAAGAAAAAAGTAATTTTTTGATTGGAAATTATTTTTAATTTTGAAGGTTTTGCTTTCAGTGGTAAAAACAAATCATTCAAGCTGTCTTTTGGACAACTGAGACAATTCTTCCCCCCGCTGATTTTGGTTCAACCACTGAAAAGAAAAAATTTTTCAGAGTCCAATTCTTCTGGCAGGAACGGGCTCTGCAGATGTTACTTGTTCATTTGGTATTGTCCTATGAAGCTGTCACAGAATGAGGTGAAGTGCCAATGAAATCTGCAGTATTGCTATGAATAATTATTTATAGAGTACACAGGAGATATTTTAGAAAGTTTGTCCTGTCCTTTACGTCAACAGTCCTCATGTTGCTATTAATAGTTATTGGAGGGAGTTTTTTTCAATAAGTCAATGTAGAACTGAGAACTGGTTATTTTAAAAACAGTATTGTTACAGGTATTCTTTCTCTCATGATTTTTCAGAAGTGAGACCCTAATTGCAAACCCATTACAAGCCCAGGACAAAAAGAGCCAGTGGTTTCACAGAATAAAGGTGTAAGCAAGTCCAGGGACCGGTACCGAGTGCTGGGGGAGTACAGGGAAGAAGGTGGAGAAGCAGTGCTCACTTGATGGATTGTGGTGTTTAACGAGGGACACTGTTAGTGCCAGGCTGGATGCAGGAATGGCACATGTGCAGAAATCTAATCCCGAGCACGTCCACAGAGCCCAGCGTGCTACAGTGCAGGAGGCTGTTTCCATCCTTCAGATCTTTGACATTGTTAGAAATCTTAATATGGTCTCATTTTACAAATCTAAGTTCAAATTTCTCCCTTCTTCTCAACCTCGCTGTTGCTCTGGGGGAGCTGCAATTCTTTCACCAAAGATCTCACTTCCAGGAATGATCTCCTTTTCCATGATGGGACACAACCTTTTCCTGAGGCTTTTTGCATTTTTCATTTTACATTTGTCAGGTGTAGATTTGTTATAAACTTTAGGGAAAGCAACAAGGTAAGAGAAGCAGTAGTGTGTGGTAGAGGCTGGTGCTGGCTGAACCCTGGGGTCTGCCAAGGAGAGCTCAGGGCAGGGTGGACTGGGACTGGCAGTTCCTGTGGGGTGCTGAGCTGAGACAAGGGGAGATCCATCTGCACAGCCAAATCATAGTACCCAGGCCGGATAAAAATCATCTAGATGGAGGGTTTCTGCTTTCCCCAAACTGATTTGTTCCTTCCCAAGAATTCTGTATTTCATGACAAGTTTTAAAACTGCAATTTTTTTAATCTTAAAAAAACTCCCAAACTTAGAAGTCCCCATAGGACACAAATTCATATTTTGGTGATAAATTAGTGGAAACTTTGTTACTGGAGAAACTGAATGTCTGGGGACAGGTAGGTGATGGTACTTTCCAAAATGACAGAGGTCCTCACACATGGCACATCCTGAGGACAGTCCTGCCTTGCTGTTACCTGTGCAGAAGCTGCACCAAACTCATGCAAAGCTTTTGCAGCAAACAAAAGTTGACCTTAGGAGCCTTTACAACCAGTTCCCTTCTTTAATCTTACTGCTTTCTCTTGATGCCTTGGCAGCAAAATGTAGAATTATTTCTTATATTTTCATTTGCAAAATTATATTTGGAGAGGAGAGAGATAATTTCATAAACCAACATAAACAAAAACAGCCCTTCTGGATAAAAAAATACAGCTAAGCTCTGGGAAGTGCATGCAAGTCAGTACAAATAACAGCCATCTAAAACCATGATGTTGTGTATTTCTAGCAATCAAACTACAAAAGAAGATGAAAACAAAGGAGGACAATGACATGTAGATTAGAGAATATAACATGTGGAGAGAAAGCCAAATTCATAGAGTCCAGTGAAAGAGATGGCTCAGGATGAACATGACCACAGTCTAATATCAAAGTAACAACAGAATCACAGTCTCAGAAAATTGTAGGCCAGGGAGCAATGGCCTGAAGCTAAGAAAGAAAAAGCTTAGGTGAGATATGTGGATACTGTCAGAGCCTGAGCAGAGAAAATCTCAGGGATGTTTGCAGCAGTGTCTGGTTAGAGAGCACTTTTCTTAGGGTTCTGTTAAGCTTGTTATGAGAAATCACTGGCACAAAATGTAAACAATTTTGCACCTGGTATTTTCCTCCTAAGGGAGTTAGGAAATAGAGTTATTTATAATTAACCAATAGCTTTAAGGGGTGTTCATCTTATTAACCAATAGTGTAATACCTGTGCGTGTTATTCTATATAAGACGCGCTTTTTTGTAATAAAGTTGGATGGACTGGATCTGTGTTGTGGAGAATCTATGTTGCTTGTCCTTGCTGTCCCCAGAACAACAGCAACAGAGATATTGGAGGGGAAAAGAAGCCCTGAGAAGAGAAAGTAACAAGGAAGTTGGATAGCCAAGCAAGGAAAGTTCCCAGTGTGGCATAACAGACAGGGTTGTGCAGCCAGTGAGATGGTGTGTGGCTGGAAAAAGCAGGGAGGCTTTACTTTAATCAGACACAAGAGCCAGCTCAGATGGAACGAGCACTCCTTGGTGTCACAGGCTCTGCTCCAGGTAACGGCACACAGTGACACACAGAACTACAAGGCAGATCTGCTTCTTTGAATTAGCCCAGCTGCTTCTGCTTCCTCTGACGCTCTCTTACATATCTCCTTTATCCATCACACACCCTCCATTCCCATCCACATGTGGATGAATTCTACGTAGTCCCCTCTTACTGAGCTTTCTGTCCTGCTGACAAGAGGTGTCAAGAGAACTGCTGGAAGAAGAAGCAGTTCTTACTAAGGAAGGCCAGCCAAGAGGGCTGCTGATATGATGGATTATAGAAGGAAGTCTCGAAGTCACTTAAGGATGAGGAACTGGAGGTGTGCATGAATAATGCCAGTGACCATACAGAAAACTCTGCAACACTGAAAAGTTGGAAGAAACCACTGCCTCTGCTCAGAGCACTGCAAAAGCAAACACTGACTGCTCTCCACTGAAAGAAGGAGGAGATTCAGGGCTGAGCAGGACTGTGAGAAGGGAAGACTTTTCCTGGAGGAAATTATGATCTCTGATGGTGGGTCCCCTCTGCACAAGTTCTCCCCACTACTTCTTTGCCCTAGAAATGCATGGGTATGGGGCCAGCTGGGTTGGAGACAGACAAGCTGATATTAATTCTCTAACATGTGAGAGAAAGGAATTTCTAGCACACACCTCATGCTTCATAAGGTGTGCTAATAATAAACAACAGCAAGTTTATAGTCCAGAAGACACCCTGGAGATGGGATTTGGTTGCTCAGAGGAGCGTGGGAGGAAGCAGGAAGGCTGTTGCTACCCACGGGCATGAGGTTCCTGCAGCGAAATGATGCACCATTATCACAGAGCTCGCTGTTGGCTGGCATCTAGTCAAGCTCCTGGGCACACAGCAACCAGCACCCAGGGTGGTTTACAGCACAATTAGAGCTACTGCCAGAATAAATACTCAGTGTAGAGCACAGAAACCCCTTGCATAGGAACCTGCCATAAATACTGCCAGTTGTCCTTTCCTGTCGGGCCACCAGCACGAAGCACACACAGCACACACAGCACTGCTGCCTGGGGGCTTTCCCACACCCCTCACCTCTGGGCACTGCCCATGAATGTAATCATTTCACTTAGCTGTGTCACAAGTGAAGCAAAAAGCCCAACACATTTCTGCTGAAGTTCTCCAGTTGAGAGCCACCATTTTTAGACTGCTCCAGGGAGCTGATGAGTGTTTTGCCAGTGGTATCTTTAGCACTTTAGATGAGCACCTAGCCAAGGGAGTTTCTTGGGTTTGCAGGTTTATTGTTTACAAAGAACTACTTAACATAATGATTCTCTGATGTCTTCACAACAGGTAAGAAGCACTTCAAGAGATACAACTGGGATACAACTGGGTTACAGAGAAAGTTCATTTATGGTAAATGCCGATCACTAAAAATGTCAGATGCAATACTTTGAAGACCAAATGAAAAAATGAAGAGTTTTCATTGGTTTCAAAGCTAAATCCATATCACTTGTTTTGCAGAAAATCCATGGCAATTACTGGTGAAATAAAAAATCGAAAAGATTTTTTAAAAAAAGAATTTAAAATCATTGTTATAAAACTCATCCTTTTTTATTTTAAAATTATTCCCCATCCTACGGAATCCTGATAGGTAAGTACAAACAAGTACTTTCAGAAGATATGTCCTTGAAAAATCTGGAAAGGATAAAGAAACGAAAGAGCTGAATGGGTCTGCTGTACCCTCCTCTAAATTGCTTTCCTTCACTAACTCTGCTAAAACAATTGCAGCTATGTCCATGAACTCAAACCCTGGTATTTCTGAATAGCTCTTTAACTGAAGGGAACTGCAGTCATTCCGAAGACATATCTCTGTTACAATCTATAATGAATGTAATCTTCAAGGGGGAATAATTTCTCTCAATTACACAATTTTTCTGTTAAAAGTGGCATGTGTTACAATCTGGATTGTCAGCTCCTCTGGCCATGGACACACATTTCTCAGTAAAGCACCTTAGGCACCCCCTGTATGCTATCAATAAGATCAGTATTAATGTTAAAACTTTTTTTAAATTTAATTGTGTCTTAACATAATCTTCCAAGTTATTTTTTCAATATAAATACATAGGGCACAACAGCTGTTTGGAGATCTCAAATTAGAGCTCTTTTGTGTCTGTCTTTACAGAAAATGCCTTTGGCTAATATAATTGAAACCTCTTCTGTGAATGAATTTCATGCTTTCAAGCTAGCTAATAATCTCTGTCGTATAAGAACAACATTCCGTGGTTTGCTCCTAATAGTAAAAAAGAGAAAGTGAGCACTCGCCTGCGCTGCTGCTCCCACCTGCCCTGAGCGTGTGTGCCAGAGCGCTGCCCTGGTCTCCCGGGAGCGGCCCCGCTGCTGCCCTGCGCTGCCTGGGAAGGGGCGAGGGCTCTGGGACCGTGCTTTAGCAAAAAGTGCCGGAGCTGGGAGAACTTCACCATGCAGCCCCAAGGTCACAGCCAGAACTCAGAGGGAGAACTACAAATTACAAAGTGCTGGACTGCAGCCAAGCCCATGGGAAGCTGCATTTAGCATATCATTCTCTAAGAAGCAGGATGAAACCTTAACTCCCTTTCAGATAGAATTTGAATGGAATTTGTTATAAGAACACTCTGATTGAAATATCACCAACTGACTTTCCGTGGCAACTCAGAAATGGGTTGCAATCGCGGGGGGATCCTCTTTCAACCAACCCAAAGTGATGATGAGAATGATAGAGCCCTATCAAATATTTATGAAAACCAGATGAATTTCTGTGCTAGCAACATGCTGCTTCTATAACAGAGACTTCAGATAATCACCTGACATTACCCTGAGCTGAGGTTTCTGTCAGTGTAAACTAAAGGTAGAATAACAAGCTGATTCTAGTATTTCGAAGTAAAATTGCTGCAACAGAGGTTAATAATGTATCAGAAGAACACACTGCAGGTACGTGTGATGATTTGTTACTTATAGATACAACGTGCTGGCTGCCATCAGTGCTGAAGCCCTCCTGTGTAAGGTACAGCGCAGAAGTGCTTTATGTGAGTTACAGACTCGCACCTGTTACTTGCATATACAACACCTAATGCTGTGGGGAGACACCGAGACCTGCAGGAGTAGCAGCATACAAAAAACGGTATGGGCAGTGCTATTCCAATGCATTAAACAATTACAGCGTTTATGAAAAAATGATTAATTAATTAATTCAAGGATTCAAAAATAGCTTTAGATTTTAAATGTTGAAAAAAGAAAAAAAAAAAAGACATTGTTCATGTAAATTTTCTGTGCCATAAAAACTCTGCACCTTGCTGTTGCTCCAAGACTGGTATTTAAGGACGTGAGATAATACCACTGGCAGTCTCAGTGGGCAGAGGGGCATCTTGAAAGGAAATCCCTTCCCCCTAGTCTGCAAAGGAGTACTGGCATTAAGTGCTGAAACAGCTGCCACCCTTCACCTTGGCATTAAGTTAGGTAATGGAAAATAGTGAAGAGATGCTGGAGAGTTTGGGGAGCACTGCGTGAAGGCAGATGGTTCACTAATTCATCGGACAGCAGCTTCCTTGGGTGGATCCTACAGCTATAACTAACAGGTCAATGTGAACCATTTTGCTAGTACGTTATAAGTGACTTGTTAAAACACTGTCACAGGGCTTTGGTATTATTGGAAGAAACACTAACAATGGGATTTGAATAGTGGTTGAGAAGAAAAGCCAGAAAAGCAATAATTTAGCTTCTGTAGTTGGAGAGGGAAGTCTTTGGATGTGAGTGTGATAAAGTCTACTTTCAGGGGAAAAAGCATGTAAGTATTTGTAAAATATCATAGAGATGGCAAGGAAGGAACTTTCCCTAGAACTGGTGGATGTGGAAATCTGTGTTGGATGGAATAAATTCTGGACAGGGGGAGGGAAGGATGAAATAATAGCTGGTCAAGCTCTGCCTTACTCCCCGTCCTGTGATAACCCCCAGACAAAGAGGTTTTGATCACTGCAGATTAGGACAGGATTCTCTCTTTTGTTACTTGAGAAGCCAGGCAAATACATTTCTGCCACAAGAAAGGGGCTGCATTCTCTCCGCTTGTCTTCTCTGAGCCTTTGGCATCTGCTCAGATGAAGAAAATAACTCCTCTTCTGAACTGCAACACAAAGAGGAGATTCATGGCATCATCCTGCCTATGTGCCTGCAGACTCACATGCCTTACTGACCAGGATGCTACTATTACAATTTCTTTCTTTATTTCCTAGTTCTTTTCACAAATGGATTTTGTGATTCCTGAGAAATGAGTAGTCTAAAGGTTCACAAAATACCAATCTGTCTGCCTTTTTGACATTGAAAGAGCAACTTAGATTTTACCCCTTCTTATGCACTAATCTAACTTCTAATGCACTCATTAGATTTCCGAACTTATTTTACTAATTCAGCTCATACTGATTTATATGCTTTAAGCAGATCAAGCAGCTCATGCAAAAAACCCTGTTAAAGTATATTAAATAATTATTTATGTAACATATTCCATTAAAGAACTTAAAAGCAACACAAAAATTAATTTATCTTCTTTGAGCTAAGTAGTATCCCCATTTCAGGACATAAAAATGAAGGCATATGAAATCACATATTCAAACCTAGGTGCCTGAAGTCAGTCATCTAAATATACATGTCACCAGCTAACTGCTGCTGTGATTCTCCCAACTCTGATGGGGGTCAGGTCTGCATTTGAGAACCACACTGAACAGAAGGAGAAACCAACCTCTCTCAATCTGTTTCTGTGCAGGCATTAAAGGAATTCAGATTTAAAGACCAGGATCTCTTGCAACTTTGGCTAAATTAGCAACTGTTAAAAAATAAAGCAACTTTTATTTAGGTCCTAGCTTTAAGTGGATGTCGGATCACAGGCACTCAAATTCAAAAAGCACTCAGAAAGTTTATGCAACTGATCCAGCCACCTTTCCCAAGGTGAGTAATTAGTGCTCTCTTGAGGACTGCCGTTTACTTCACATTTCCTGACTTTCCCGAGGTTGGATGCTGTGTGAGTGGTGGTTGGCGGATCAGGCCCCAGCAGATCCTAACGTGGCTGTGCTTCTCTGTGGCAGCCCTGCAGACAGCATCAGTCCCCTCCTGCCTCCTGTCTTCATCCCAGGCACAGCCACCAGCCCCCTCTCCCAGGACACTGACTTGTGCTTTCAAGAGAAGGAGGCTTCATTCTGATGAAGACTGAAAAACCATTTATGGGTGCTCTGATGCACATTTCAAATTAGGTGTTTTAGGGGTGGTGAAATAATTGCCAGGTTTGCATATTTAATGGACCGTGAGCTATAAGCATTCCCCAAAAATACCTAGTTAATACTGGTTTGACAGTGAATTGGCACAGGACTGAGGTCCAATACAGCAAATTAGCATTGATTTGAAAAATGTTACTGAAAGATTTCTTAAACCTGACAGGTTCCAAAATCAGTTTAGGAGAAGAGGGTCTCTCCCCCCATCTGCCTTTTTAAAGGTCCTTTCTAGTTCCTTAACAGGACTCCAAGGGCATTCCTTTCAAAATGCTCTAGAAATGATAATTCTTTTCAAATTCTGTATTTGCATCCTCGTTCAAGAGTGGTCAATTCCTCTTGGGGTCTTTCGTCACGGTACAATTGAAAACCCTCTCGTGCTGGGTGAGGAGGGGAGCTGTGGCCGTGCAGTGCCCAGTCGAGGCGCAGCTGGACTCTCCGCAGAGGAGGAGTGTTTGATATTCCGGGATACGGGTGTTCCGCTACTTCCTGCGGCTGGCCGATAAATTCCAGGTGGGATTTGAAGGAACTGGTGCTGTCCCATTACATTCCTCCATGGCTTCAGTCCTGGCAACTTCAACAGCTTCCCCTCTCCCTGCACAGCGTCAGCACACCTGTGCTCAGTGGGCCTTACAGTGCTGGAACACCCTCAGCGAGCGGAGGAGACTGCCCGGCGGTGCTCCCTGAAGGGCTGGCGGCTCCGCGGCGGCCTCGGCTGCGCCTTGGGGTGCGCAAACCTCCCCGGCAGGCACTGCCCGAGCCTGGCCACAGCCTGCCACCCACGGGAACGATTTGAGGGAGGCGTATGCTGCCAGAGGAGGAATTCTCTAGGTGGCCTTGTCCTGGTTGGTATTAGCACACATTGCTTCCATTTTGCTCTATGGATTTTCCATAGCTGTGATAAAAGGGCATACATTGAAACAATAAAGTATTAAGATAAAATGGTGACATTTTCTCCAGAATTTTTATCTTCATCTAAGTAGGGATACAAATGGTTGGGTAACATTCCAGTATCTGTTAACAGACATTTCCTTGAAAGTGTGCTGTCACAGCTATTAAAGCATTTTACCAGCAAAAGTCATGCACAACCACCTGTGGCAGAGGCTCGTGACACTGGTTTTGATCCCCTGAAAGAATAGGAAATAGGAATAGACTGTTTAATGGTTGTTTTCTGTTAGGGATGCATGCTGTGGTGTGGTTACTAAGAGGTGGCACATGCCAGCACCTAATGACTCTAAAAATGGCACTGCTGGACCCGGAAGGTCATCCCCAGCATGGCAGGGAGTGTGCTGCAACAGTGTCCCCCCTTGTCCCACCATTCTCAGCTGTCTTCCCTCTCTGCTCTTCACCAGCAGGGTCATGCTGTGAAGATGAGGTGCTGCTGGTCCTGCTGCCATGGCTCCAGGTTTCAGTGGGGGCATTGGGAGCGGAGCCTGTGCCTGCAGAACATCTCCCTACAGAGCGGCTGCTCCAGCTCCTGTTGGACTGCCACGGTTGTGCTTCACAGAAACAGGAAACTCCAGGAAACATCTGTGGCACCTCGTTCGTGATTGCCCTCACCAGCACCCACTCAGCATCAGAAACTGGAGGCTGAAGGGCTGCTCCTGCGGCTCAGCTGAAGCCAGAGAGCAATGTCGGCTGCTGTGTGATGACTAAGTCTCACATGCTTATTGCTCCTATCAGTTGGAGCTCTTAATCACTGTGTGCTGTTTCATCCTATAACATGAATTCATTTCAAGCTGTGAAATTCACCATTTTTGCCATGACTAATTTGTGAAATCTGCCACCTTTCTTTGTGGTTCACGTTGTGCCCTAGTTAGGCATCATCTGTTTGATTAGGGAAGTCTGTGATTTGTTTCTTGCAGTTGAGCCAATACAATTTCATTCCCCTCCTTTCTTTTCTTTGCACTCAACTGTGATTTTATTGTGGCCCATGCCCTTGGATGCAGCGAGGCTGGAGTGGTGTGGAGTGTCTGCTGGGGCTCACACACAGCGAGTCCTGGCTCTCCTCCTCTACAGAACACATGCCTAGGGCTCAGCCTGGGGCTTTAACCCTGGCTTTGCTTGAAGCTACCTAGGTCTGTTATGTTTACCATCTTCCTAGATTGCTCCCAGCCTGGTTGCTGCAATATTTTGGAAATCACTTCCCACCTGCCTTGCCAGTGCTTTGTTTCACGATACATTCATCTGTTACTCTTTACATTGAACATTTCTGGCATTACTAAATGCTATAAATATACCCAGAATACCATAAAAATACACAAGCAGATGACTGATCTTGCCTACAAGAAATACTATGAATTTTTCATTTTTTTCACATGCTCTGAGCAAAATCCAGAGGGTGCTTGAGGAACATCTCATAACTGAATCAGGACCTAAATTCCTGTTTTCTTACTGATTAGTTATTTCCTAAAAGTATTTTCCCACACTCTTAGTGTCTTACTTGTTCCTTGAAGATGTTGCCAAGCTCATCCATCCTTTTTCGCACCCTCTTCTAAATGCAGTGAAACATTATTTTAGTATTTCTGTCACTGAAATATGGTGATAAATTATCTTCTTTTAAAATCAGTGGGAACAGAATAATGGGTGTGCAGGAGAGCTTATTGACTTGCTCTTGCCAAAATGGAGTCCTGCCATGAAGTTCAGAAGGATCTCAAGATACCCTGGATACTCCTCCTGCTCCTCTTTCCTTGATACTTTTGGGCTACACAGTTTTACAAGATAATGACAGAAAAGCAAAGAAAACCTTCCCTCCTAGCTCTTATTTTTACCGTAACTTCCTTTTCCATCTCTCTTCCCATATTCTTTTTTTACCAGTTTCACTCAAAGTTAATCACCTCCTTGCCTGAAAAACAGTCATGTGAGTAAGAGCAACAGCATGATTCCTCTTAACAGATAAACAGATGGGTGGATCTCTGAGAAACCCCGGCTGTAATTATCCCTTTATCAAAATCCCAGAAGGGGAGGTTAAGGAACATCCCAAGTGCATGTTCATGACTTTGTCCAGCTATCAGAAAACCTAATGGGCCTGGTCCTGCTTCTGCCCACAGAGCTGATAACATTTCTCTGACTGACCTGAGAGCAGGACTGGGGCTGGTGCTCAGCATCCCATGCCCTCCTCTGTGCTTGCTGCACTCAGCACAGCAATCTCGCAGCCCTGCTGGCCCAAGCCACTTACTTACCCCCACTCCAGTCTAATCAGATGGCAATAAAAGCTTTTACTGTGCTATCCTGTTTGTGCTCAGCAGAAACAGAAAAAGCATATTAGAAAATTGATTTTTGGCATTAATTGTGTGCAAAAACATTATACTGAGTAGAGATAGGGTGGTTTTTTTCAGACAGAAAAATTCTATTTTAGTCTTTTAAAAGTGACTGTGGAGGATGCTGAGCTAAGCCCCATGGACACACTTTTCAAATACCATAAGGCAAAGAGTAGTTACTGAATCTCCTCAGTCTTATTAACTTACATAAACATAAAAATTTGAATAATGTTTAAAAAGCTAAATTCTCCAGATAATCCATAATCAGTAAATGTTCATTACTGAGATGTAGCAAATATGCATGAGATTTCCCTGGTGTTATTTTGATTGCACAATCTAAAAGGTATAGAAAAGCCTCCTCCATGTGGGACTGGGCAAAAACCTCTACAGGCTCCTGAGGTCATTCGGCCACAGCACGGACCTTCCTGGTCCCTTCAGGAAGGAGCAGGAGGAAATCAGAATTCACTGTCTTGTGTTACAGCTCTGGTGATTTATAAATAAATCATTCCCACAGGATGATTGATGTCTCCATATAAATAATTAAGTCTTGACCTTATGTTATGACACCTGCTAAATTTTTTGGCACTTGAAACCAGTGCTTGGGAGAGATCCTTGACTCTGGATAAATAAAAGTGGGACTGGATTCAAGGGGGAGGGGGAGGCAGGTTTTTGTTTACCCTTATTTTGTTCTGTTTTATTCCATCAGCGAATTGACGATGATTATTAATATCTGTTGCCATCTACTCTATGGATTTAATTCCTGCCTGTGATTGCTGTTGAAAAGTTTGGTCCATTAGATGCAGACTTTGATTGGATTTCCAGTAGCCAGAGTTTCCCAGATGTCCCCCAAATCATAGTGTTACCTAGTCCAGGCACCTTACAATTATTTCTGTTTGCGATTTACTTCATTTAGAGGCAGAGCTCCAGTAGCCTGGGAGACACTGTCATTATGCTCTACCAGGTTAGGTAGCAGATGTCAGCAAAAGTTTAATTTGGAAGCTCATGAATTCAAAAGAAGAGCTTAACAGTTATCCCCAACACAGAGAGTTGCTGTGGCCTGAGCCTGGAAAAGAGAAAAGCCCAGGGACATGAAAGGAATTGATGAGACACCAGGCATCTGACAAAATGAAATCTTCTCGGGATAAACTGGGGACAGCTTCCTTGTCAAATGGTGAGCAACATTAATAAACAAAACAGATTTAGCAGCAGCATTTCCAATTTTCGTTTCTGAGACCGTTCAAGTTTACTATTCACCCTCTCTCTCTGGTACTGTAGATACAGCCTATTCTCTTAATAGCTGCAACTTTTTAAATCTTGCAATAAAATACAAGAATTTCAGGGTAGGTGTCTAACATTTTTTAAAAAGCATCCTTGGGTTTTTTAAACATGTTAATTTACTTGCAACACAAGTCGGCTACAGACAGAAAGGAATATTATAATACAATTACAATAGGGGTTTTCCTAACCCCTGAGAAAGCTTAAAAAACTAATGACACAGCTACGACCGGGTATCACCTGGCTACTTCCAAAGCCAGCCCCCGGGAACCACGGACATCAGCAGTGTGCTGTCCAGTTGCCCATCACCAGCACACTGGGGCTAACACACTGTACAAATCATTCTTCGCTGTATGTTTGCCGTGGTTTGAACATACCCGTTCTGGAGGGCTGGGACAGGTGTAGGGGACGTTGCAAGGTCCAAGCTGCCAGTGTGGCCGAGCAGGGGTAGGGGAATCGGGGGGCACCGAGAAGCACTCCTGCGGGAGAGCAGCACTCAAAGAAACCCCCTGTTCTCTAAAGATAACTCCAGAAATTAAAAAGTGCCTCCGTGTCCACTCACACCGCTACTGCTCGCACAGACTGAACTCCGGGAGAACTGGGTTTCCAGTGTAGGGAGATGCCTGCATTTATCAAGCAGTTCGCTTTGGATCTCGTTATCTTCCTTACCCATGCTGGACTCGTACCCACGAGCGATCAGCCCGACGAAGCCACAGGCTCCATCCTCACCTGGAAGGGGGTCCCGGCGCGGTGACCCCGTGCCCGAGCGGGGCAGGGCCGGCCCCACTGGGCTGCGAAGGGAGCGGAGCGAGCCGGGCGGAGGGAACGCGCCGCAGCCCCGGGGCGACCCGCACCGCGCCCGGCCCCGAGCGCGGCCGCTGCCACTGCACCCCCAGGTACCGTCACTTGT
>WEKY01042877.1:88687-113868 GCA_013390045.1 Picathartes gymnocephalus
TCCTGCCGCGCCCCCGGCGCATCTTCCCTCGCCGCGGCGCGGGCGGGGCCGGCCGGGGCCGCCGCCTTTCCAGGGATGCTCTCGCCTCTCAAGTTTGCCACGTTCCGGCGGCGCCGGCCGCTCCCCGCCGCCGCCGCCGCCCCCGGATCGTGCATTGTCTACAGGGCAGTTACGCGCGGAGCGGGCGCTGCGGGCCGAGCGCGCCTGTGACCGCCCTGCGCGCTCCCGGCGCCCGCATCCCGAGCCTCGGCCCGCGTGGCTCCCGGCGGAATATCGCAGCCCGCGAGGGGCACGTTGTGGGGAGGGAGGAAAGGTCCCGGCAGGGTGCGGGGGAAGCCTCTGCGCCCCTGCTGCCGGGTGTCCTCTGGGAGGAACGGAGCGGGGAGGCTCCCCCATATCCCCCGTGTGGATACAAGCATCCTGCCGGGCGTCTCCTCCGGGCTGCAATTTGTAGAATATGTATGTATTTTGAGACAGGTTGGGAAAATCGTTGGCCCATACTTGCTCCCAAAAGAATGTTGTAAACACCCCAAGGGCAGACACAGAAGTAATTGGAAGAGAATTGAAGCGATGGTGTCTTCGAACAATAAATTGGAGCAGACACACTGTAGCCGTGGCATGGTGGGCACCAAGGTACCTTGTCTTGAGCCTGGATGTGGACTGTGGAGTAACAGCCCAGAAGGGGCCTCTTGACTCTCTTCTGGCTATTTCCCACCGTAAAATACAGAGAGGCTTTTTCTCACACAACTGTGCAGCAGAATAAAGAGTCTCATGAGAGCAAAACCAGGGTATGGCTGTAATCCTCAAGAATGGTCGTGGTGGCATGCCTGGCTATTGCTAGTGTAATGAAGTGCTCATTTAATCAGATTGAATAGTGGCTCCAGAGCCTGGCATCAAGGGATATGCTGTGCTCTGCACCCACCCCTCAATTCGGAGTGTGGGTCCCAGGAGCTGCCCGTGCTGCCAGGGAGCCACGGCGCTGAGCTTTAGCAGCCCGGGGACAGCGGGAGTGGCGCTTGCCATCAAACAATGCCAGAGGTGCTGCCTTGAGTACGCCCCACCCACCTTAACCCGACGTTGCGCACGTACAGTGTGAAATGTATGTCAAGATGGATCCTATCTACAGCCCTCAGAATGATTTCAGGTGTGTCTTATAAATAAACGATGACATTTATCCTGTGACTAGATTAGCGGAAATACATTATACTTAGTCTGCTCCTCACCAATCAATGGTTCTAAGTAGGTGTTATTTATTAAAGTATTGATTAGGGACCCAAGTCTGTAGTCCTTAAGCAAGCCAGCTCATTGCTGATAGGATGGAATATTTGATTGAGAGGTTTGAGATCAGACTTTATGTGATTCCATTGTCATAGGAAAAGAAGGGGCACGTGACAGTTTTCCAGGGGAAGATGCATTCATGCCAGTTGGAGTTCAAAGGAAGAATATCGTGTGAAAACTGCAGTCATTGCTTTACCTGAGCACCCTCTGTCCTGCGCTCTGTGGTGCAGGGTGCATAAGCTGTCACAGCAAAAATAATAAATCTGACAGGGTAAAGCGAGTTGCATACTGCAAATGTAAAACACCGCTTGATGTCTGTTGCTATGGCAGGTGACTGGGGAGAAGACGTCCTCCAAGGGCCATCTCCTGGCATTGGGAACCTTTCCTGCCACATCTGTGGTGGGCGCCTTTGTGAGCAGGGTGAGCTGAATGTGGCTCTGTATTCTTTATTCAGGTTGTGTTATGAAAAAGGCTTTAAATGGATGACCTTGAAAACGAAGACCAAACCAGAGTCCTGGCACTAGGTCCATTGACAGTGAGTTCTCTGCCCTGCTGCCTGCAGGACTCACAATTATGCTTTTCTTCAGTTTTGGCTCCATTACTTACAAAAAATTCAGTGAATTTGAAAAATAAGGTATCTTAAACAAACGATTTCTGGGGGTTATTTTTGTGTTTGGAGGATTGATTTTTATTTTTTTCCCTCTCTGTCTCCAGTGGAACAGAAGGCAGTGTGAATCCCTTTTGTTTACTTCTTTGTTTCTGCTCCTGACTGCTTATTAGCAGAATGTGTGTGGCTCTGCTGTAGTTGGGGCTAGTTAATGGCTTTTATGAAGTTAGGAGGAAGAGCGACAATCACAAAGCCTTGGTTTTGAGAGGGTAGAATGAACTAAAAGGACAGAGAAAAGAAAAAAGAAAATTTTTATATAGGAAAAAATATACTTGCGTATGCTAGAACAATAAAAAAATGTTATTCTTTTATTTCTAGGAAATGAGATTTCCATTTATTTTGATATCAAAACATGTAAATGCAATATTTATTGAAGGAGATCTTTTGTTTAATTAATTGCATGAAATCAGACACTCAGGGTGCAAAGAAACACCCCAGCGTATAATCTAGTATTGTGATCTAGTGACGCTAGTACTGTGCTTATAATCAGGATTTCTGATTATCATGCATTGCACACAGTCACTTAGAGTCCTATATAGAATCTAGTTTCTTTTGAGACTGGAAGGAATTGTTTACCTTTGCTTAGTCATCAGCAAATGCAACTTATACTTTCAAAATGTTTGCATGGAAAGATGGAGAACATTTGGGAGTGAGTGAAATTAATTGTAAAATTGTTTTTGGTGCCTAGATACACGTAAAATGTTTCTGGTGGAAAAGACTGGAAATTATTTATCTTGATGATTTGGAGCCTGATATTTATAGCAATACTGTTTGAATGCTTTAGGAAAAAAGATTATTTCTCCCATCCTGCCAATTATTTGGGAAAAAAAAGGTCAATTAAAAAAAAATACTATATATAGGAAAGCTTATCTTAATACTGAGTCTTTATTCATCTCTCGAAAAATAGCACAGAGAAAAATGAAGAGAACATATGGTGTCTTGTATCAGTCAGTCATCATTACTGCTTCTTCACACTGTGTCATCACCCCACAAATAGCAAATGAGTGTGAATTTCTCCCTGCTGAAAGAGAAAAGAAAAAACTGGTTAGTACAGCCAAGTAAAAAAAATTAATAAATATTACAATAGCATCAACTGGAACATTATATAAAATATTAATGACAGTAAGAATGCAGAGGGAAAACCCTCTAAACTGTCAAACAATAGTATCAAACCTCAAAATGTTGAGCTGGAGCAGAACTGATGAATTTCTCTTGATTTGATAACCAAGCTTGAAATATTGATGGGACACAGTCTCTCTTGCACATTTTTTATGAATGATTCTGTGCTATTTGAGGTGCTCAAACAGACAGAACTAAAATAAGAATGCCGAGGAATGTAATGTAATAGTTTGTCTCTGGGGCATCCATAAAATCTTGAATTTTCTTTTTAAGCAGACATCTAGGAAAAATGTAATTTTATTTAATTCCCCGACGTTCCTATTACACTTTAGTATAAAGGTTGCAATTGAAATCCTTTTCTGCAAAGCCCCTCTGCCATTCTTGGTCTCTTGCAAAGAAATGTATGACAAAAGAGCCTTGGAAATAGCTGCCACAGGAACTTAATAAACCCCAACATTGGAAACATCTGTCCCAGCTTTGGAAGGGATATTTCAAAACCACCCTTCTCTAGAAGCAGCAAAAGCAGTTTGGGTTTATGGGGAAATAAATACATATGTGTGTGTGTGTAGTGCAACAAAGCAGCAAATTAAGAGCCCAATTGGAATCTCTAAAGCAGATCTGGGCCATGTTGTCTCCCAGATCTCTAATCCTTCATTCCCTTTGGATCCTTCCCTCTAAAAGCAGCTCATAATAGGATGTTAATGCACCTGGAGTTGAGCCCCACATGTAAACTACATAGAGAGTAAGCTCGTTTGCAAGCTCCTCTCATTTTGGCACCCAGCTGAAACAGGTGTGCACAAGGTGCTTGGAAAATCCTGATTCAAACATCTGCCCATGGAGACTCTTGGGCTAGAGTTAAGTTTCCTCCATGGCCAGTTCCAAGATCTGATTATGTTACTGGTGCTGCTTTAGAGTTATCAGACCTAGGGGAACAGAGCTTTTCTCTGAAGACCATTTCCTTAAAATTGCTTACACACAACGAGCCAGTCAGGGTGAGCTGGGCAGGCTGAGGTATGGGACAGCACCAGCGAGGGTCGAGGAAGAAGAGAAAGCACAGAGTAATGCTAAGGATTGAAGAAAGTGGAATAATAGTGAATTTTCTGGAAGTTAACCAAAATTTAAAAAATATTAAATAATTCCATGCACTGTGCCCCTGGAGCAATGCTTCTGCACAGGTAGTATCTGGATAGGTTTCTACGGAGAGGCAGTGTCTTTTTCAGACCAAGAAATATCCATGGGACAAATTGTAGGGAACGCAAACTATTCTTTGGGAACAAAATAAAAATCTCTGGAAAAATTAGAGAAACCTCAAAGGACAGAATTGGATGAGATGTATTAGGTCATATGGTTCCTTGTTGGTAGAAGAAGTAATAAATTGCCCCCTGGAGACAGAGAACATCAGTTATTTCATAAAATATAGCCAAAGGGCCCAGAGGGAACAATATGGTTTAGACAGGAAAGCCTAAGAAGCACTTGATTTAGTCTTAAGTGAGAACAGCCAGACCTACCAGACTCAGAATCCAAAAATGGCACTCAAAACTACTCTTTGCAAACTCCATCAAAAACTTAGAGTAACTAGGAGCTGGACCTGTTGTGCTCCTTGCACTGGGTAGGTGCTGGAAGGGATTCTTCTTGCAGGACACACAAATATGTGTGTTGAAATACTCCCCAGAACAGCATATAAGGGTGCAGGGGTTTGGATTCTTTTACTGCTTCTGTTTTTTGTTCATCCTGGAAAAATGGTGGCTCAGATGGAGTAATTGTTGATGGCTCTTCCAAACCAAACCTGGAGGTAGTGCCGTTCTCTAAGCACTAACTTGTTGCAGGAGATAGGATGTGCTGTTCTAAGTTTGGGTCTTCACAGGGTTTATTCAAATCCCATCTGTGCTGGCACTTGGGACTTGGGGCTCTTTAGGATTGGCTTCATTGTCCTGGATGGATTTGCTTTGTCATTTCCTGAGACAGTAAAACTCAGGGACAGAATTTGTGTGCATCACGTATGCAGCTCCTTATTGTCTGTGTTTGGGCAAGCAGTGAAACTGTGATCTATCAGCATAGTGATGGACTTTGCTGTGCAGGTGTTGTGATGGTGCTGAGCATGTTTCCAAGTGGATGTGTGGAATAAATCACACTGGAAAGATGAATTGGAGAAAAATATTCTCAATGTTGGCCAGCAAAAGTGATCCTAGAGGCATCATTCCATGTCTGAAGGAATGTGTCACAGCTCTTTCATAGGTGGCATAAACAAGCTCCTTTTCAGGCTGGTGGGAACAGGGGCAGATCTCCTGACACTTGCATTCATTCTTCTCAGTTTTATGTGTTTTGTAAGTTGGTGGTATGAGCCAGCAGAAAGGGAGCACTGTGCAGGCAGGTAAGCCTGCTCTGAAGCACTGTTCTGAGGACCAACCAAAGCAAAATAACTACAAAGTGAGGCTCTTCCCAGCCTGAGTTGGGCCTGGCTCCTGATCCCTGATCGTGGAGCTTCTCTCTCTTCAGCATCTCCTGCCTTCTGCTCCTTTATCCCGGAGCACACCTCTGCATCATCCATCCTGCCCACCTGCTGCCAAAACAAACCGTCTTTGACCACACCTTCCTGCCACCTCTTTTTTTTCTTTGCTGCCTCTGTCTTTTCCCTCTCATGTTGCTATTAACAGTTCAATTTTTTTTTTAACATATAATGTGAAGAATTGATTTGGTGCATGGTCCACGCAGAGGGAGCTGAGCCTGTGAACGAAGCCAATGTTTTTGTTCTCTTCATTCTCCCTTTGTTTTGCATCTGTCATGCGGTTTTCAATAAACAATTAAAATAAGTACAAGTATTGTGGTCAACTGGGATTTCACCTAGTCTGCTTGTTTGAATACCCCCCTGTGAAATGGGAGTGCCATACTCTGGAGCTGCTTTGTGATGCACAGTTTCATTACGTGGTACCACTCCTTGTTTCTCCTGCACTTTCACTGTTTGAAATATGGAGAGGAGCAAAACCAGGGGCAAAGGGGAAGCCATAGATTTAGGCCTGGCTTTGCATGACCTCATCAGCTGGGTTTTGTTGGCAGACTCAAGGGTACTTGAGATTCAGGTCATTTCTCTGAATCCCCCTGCAGTGGTAGGCGTGTGTGAATGCATCAGAGAGGAGAGATAAATGACTCACACTATGATCCATCTTTATTTCAAATAGTCCTCGGCAAAAATGAGAGGGTGGCTTTTGTGTTGCAAAACTATGTTGATTTACTTTTTATTTTGCCAAGCTGGGTGTGGTTTGGGAAGAGGTACTTTCTATCTTATCTATCTGTCTGTCTGTCTGTCTGTCTGTCTATCTCCCAGAGGGTGAGAGCAGCACAGACCTGGAATTTTCAGTTTGCTCAGCTTATCAGAGGAAAGTCAACAGATCAGTTCAGAGGGAAAAAAAGTAAACTATCTTTGGCCTGTAGATTTCCTCCTCTTGTTTTTATTTCTGAACAGGCATTGTCATCTTGTCTCATTAGAGGTAGCACAAGCTGAAGGGAAAGAAGAGGAACATCCCAGCTATTGACATCTGTGATGCAAACCAGATCTTATTTCCTTTGTAAATCAGGATTTGTGGGAAAGTGTAGCAGATGTCTTGTCAACTAGGGAATCTGCTGTTGTCCTTTAAAAGGCAGCTGCTGCCTAGGTGAACTGGTTTTCCTTCAAGCTAGAGCTGTGATGCTCCCAGAGTCAGGCTTTCAGTCTTTCCTGAATTTTGAATCACTAAAGTACCTCCAAGGTCACTTCCTGGAATAACGTTGGATTTTCATCACTTTGGCCCATCTGGACTAGAGGAGCAAGATGATGTCAGTGAACTCCTTTGTGAACAACTATCCATATGACAAAGGGAAGAATATTGTGAACAGGGGACGCAAAAATCTCAGGGCAGACTCAGGATTTCAGGTTTATTTTGAACCAAGCAATGTAACCTTTCAAATTCACAAAGCACTGTCAGCTCTTGTAATCCTTTATTGGTCTGCTTGGTTTGATTTCTGTTTGTATTTTTACTGTCTAGGGAAAAACAGATTTTGACATCCTTTAGTCTGAACATTGTCAACTGTCATTGTAGGAATAAGGCAAGTAAGAATTCCTTATGTAAGCAAGATTTAATTGACTGGGCACTTAGGAAGGAGAAAAAGGCAGAAAAAAGAAAAAGGATTAGCTGTAGCTTGATTCAGGCACCCTGTCCGTTCTGGAAATACAGGAAAAGAGATCATAAGCTGCTACATTTGTGTGATTGCACGAAAATGGCAGCTTGTGTTTACATTTTAACTTTCCATTAGCAGGCTGTGTAGCTGGAAGCACAGATTTGGGACGTGGTGAATACCTGTGTGGTGGGCTCTGTTACAGTGCCCCAAACAGCCAACACACAAATATTATCCTTTTGATACCAGTGCCAGCTTCTGGGGCCAAGACTTATGACACTGGGGATTTCATAGTGTCTTTGCTAGTGCCATAAAATCAGAACACGCAGAAAAAAAAGACACAAATATTGTTTGCTCTCTCTCAAACTGATTTTCCTTGTACAGTTGAAGTAGTCAGTGACTCTTTGTGCTACTGTTAATTCCACACTACACTGAAATTCTCCCTTATGTCATCTAGGGCCAAGCTTTGCCCTCAGATCCACTTGGAATGGTTTTTTAGTATGTCAAATGTCTCTTTAGGCTCCAAGTGTGCTACGGTAAAACACAAAGCAATATTTTATAGCGTGTCAGACCTGAAGCACCAGTTGCAATGTAAATGCAACTGTATCTAATTCACTCACACTGATCCCTGTTGTAGGTGATTCCCTGGATGGCTCCCCCAGATATTGACAGCAAAACCACAGCCATATGCTGGAGGTGCCTTTCCTTTTTAATAATTCTTATTCTAGTTACAAAGCTGTTCTCAGGGTTGAAGGAAATCCTCTCCTTCCCCTGCCCTCTCCCTAGGATTTTGGAGAGATCAAATAAAGACCTGACTTTCAGCTGTCACTTTGCAAATCAAGCTGTTTTCCAATCTACAGTCAGTTATTGCCCTTCTGTTCCTTAAAAAGCAATGATAGAGAACCCTGATGTGAATTCATGATGTGACATGTGAACCTGTTCTCATTAAGCAAGCCAGCTTGCACTGGAACGTCGCTGCTCCCGCAGCTCTCTGAATACAGCAAACTTTTTGTTTAATCCCATAGGGTCCTTGAAGTTTATTTCATTGCAGAGTATAATATCTCCTAATGGAAACTAGGTAATAGACGTACCAAGAACTAGCAAACAGGAGATTTTGTGTCAAAAGAGAACTCAATTTTAATTAATCTTTGCAGAGTAATTCAATTTAGTCTTCAGGAGGAACCTGTTTCTGCTTTTCGCGACAGTTCCCTACACTGATTCTGTGTATTTTATATCTGTAACTTAGTAGTCCAAGAGGATAGCTAAATGAAAAGCAAAAGATACATATTAGACCGCAACTTGGGAGGCTTGCTTGTATACAAGTATTGGATCTTTTCCTGTTGACAGGACTAGGGTGTTTTGATGCAAACAGAAAGATCTTTATGGTTTTCCCACGTCTCATTCTCCCTCCTTCCCCCCGCCACAGCGTGTGCACAGGTGTTCGTGTATTCATGTGCCCCTCTGTAAATATTCTCTAGTTTTTCATTGACAAGAAGACTCTCCTTTTCTGAATCTTAATTTAAACATGAGCATTTTTCTGTTGCTTCATCTGCATCCCTTTAGCAGTGCAAGAAAGAGCCCTGGGTCAGCAGGACAGGTGCAGTAAATGTGTGTTTAGTCTCTGCCTGTATCTACAACGTGCAGAGCCAGATGTCATAATTCACACAAGTGTCAGCCAGTTTAGAAATGATTCTCTCTAAAATGGAAAGAAAATACATAGAATGTATAAACATATAGCATTATCTCCTTCTAGCTTGTTCTCATCTGACATCTGAACAACTGATTTCTCAGTTTTCACTTTCATTTTGTTTAGGAATGAAAAAAAGGATTTCTTGGCATCACTATGATTTTTAATTGCTTTCAATTAAAGCACTTTTATTTCTCAGATGATATTCTATTGGCCACGAAGGGAGCACATCACCCAGATGTGTCCTGCCCCCATCCAGCTGGAGTGGGCCTGTCTGAAAAGGACGTGGTTAGAAGGTAAGTTGGCATTCACTTGCTATAAGTGTAAAAAGTACAAAATCATGTCATCCCAGAGCAGTAGTTATTCCCTGACCCCCATTTTGTGCAGAAGTACCTGAGGGTTTACCCCAGAAGTGTTGGCCAAATGTGTGGAGGGAGGCCCCACGTCCACGCGGCACAGCTCTGAGCACGGAGCCAGGCGCAGAATGGGCTTCCTCTCCCTCTCTGATTTCTGCTGTAGCCTGTAATAGAAAATAAATTAATGTATTCATTTTAATCTTAGGCAAGGGAGAGTGACATATATAGCTTATCTAGCAAAGCAGGACGTCCGTATCATCTCTGGCAGAGTGGGGAACGCACTGGAAAGCAGAGGCTGCTCTGCAGAGCGGGGGCCTGATGGAAGGTGAGCAGTGCAGCTATTGAAGTGAGAGCAGCTGAGTGCTGCAAACCCAGCTTTAAATGCCCAATTTATTTCTCATGTAATTCTCCCCTTACCTTTATTTAAAATTGTTTTGATAATGGGAGGCATTTGGCTCTGGGAATTTAGCATGGGGAGATGAGAACACTAAAAGTTTGATCTGCTGTTTCTGTAAGTATATATAGTAGTGCTCTTGTTGTACAGTGCAGCTCGAATTCAGATGCACCGCTTCCCCTCAGCACAGTGGGTAATACATCTAGCCAGAAAGCGTCACTCGAATGGGGCAGGGAGAAAAAAAGAGAAGTAAAGAGTTGAAGGGAAGAGGGTAAAAAGAAAAATGGATCAATAAAAAAATGGGGAAAAATAGTAAAGGGTGGTAAACAAAAATGAAGGGATAGGGCATATGTTAAAAAAAGGACAGGAAAATGTGAAGTAGCTTGAGGATGCTGGGAAATCTCATCCTTTCAAAAAATGAGACTCTCTGGGAACTAGAGTAAGGCTTGATGTTAGAGCATTCCCTCACAGGTTGAGCAATGGTAGGAGTGGGCAGAAAAGACTAAAAGGAAACTGAAGAGAAAGAAGAGAGGATGCTTTTGAAAGTGGATGCCGTTGGTAACAAGAAGGGAGGTGGTGCTGCTTTCTAATAGGGAGCAGATATGCTGAACATCCTGCTGGGCCTTGTGAGGGATACGAATGCACAGCTGGACCTGCCATGAGAAATCCCTGTTTTCCAAGACACACAATGGAAGAATTTGACTGTATTGTACTTACAGGCTATTTATTTGACATGCTGTAGAAACTTGCTTTTCATTAAGGGAAGAGGAAAGGTGAATCTGAAATAATAGTCTAATTTATAGAAGGAAGTATTTTTCCTCAGCATTTCTAACAAAGGAGTCAAACGGAAGCAGAGAAGGCTGCAGGAGGAAGCCCCATGTGCCCACTGAGCCAGCAAAGAGTTTGACCCAGCAGCTATGAGTGTTTATTTTGGGGCACTTTTGAAACGTCTGCTTCAAGGCACAAGTGTGCAGAAGCAGGGGCTGCCCAGGCTCTGAGACACGGAATCGCTGCTGGGGCTGTCCCAGCAGGGACGGGTGGTGGGAAGAGGCTCCCCGCAGTCCCGGCACAGGCAGTGACACCCAAACACCCAACAGGATGTAACACCCCACGGTGCAGCACGAGGGACGGCTCCTGGGCAAGGCTCTGGCACCAACAGCTGTTGGTAGTGGCTGTAAATGGATTTATCAAGGCCTCGCTCCAGGCTGCCCTGCCTGTGCCCACGGTGTGTGTGGGCACACAAACCCTCACCTCCTCTCCTGGTAGCCACGCTGCCATGCAGGGAGCAGATAACGGGGCAGCAGAACCAATGACTGCACAGAGTGAGAAGGACGGGTTGTGATGTAGAGCAAAGGCCTGGGGTTGTCTTCTTTGACTGCACAAAGAGCTGCATCTCTCAAAAATGAGATGGATCAACAAAGGTTAGGATTCTGTGTTCAGTTGCTTTAATTCCTGGGCATACTGGGATTGAGGAAACTCAGCAAAAATATAAAAACTTGGCAATATCCCTGAATGATTCTCAAGAACTGTGCTTAGGAAATTAGATAAATAATAGGGAGCACAAAGAAAGACCACAGTGGTGTTTAGAGCGCTCCATGACAGGCTGCACATAGGAGCCATCTTTTTCTGAAATCAAAGTCATGGAGAAATATTAGGAAAATCTGTACATATTTTATGCCATTGTATGTTATGGCTGGCATCTCATCTGCTACCTGTTAAGGAGCAATATTTAGCTACAGCTTCCTATTTACTGCCATCCTTTTCTATTTGAGCATGTGTAATTTAAAATCGTTTGAAAAACTAGCAGAGTGAAACAAACTCTTTGAAGCACACAAGGTTATTTCCTTAGAATCTGGACTTTAATGGCACGCAGAAAGGGGCTCACTTAATTTCCATCAGGTAGTCCTTGATTTTGCATGGTTCCCTTGAGTCCAGTTTCATATGAAGTTGTCTTGGGAAGGTAACAGGAATCACAGCTCCTAGGAGGAGAGGGGCAAGTCCACTTCTGTGTACCACAGGGACAGGGGGCGGCCCCAGCACGGCATTTGGCCCTGTTTGTGAAGGAACACTTCCAAAGGTGCTCTGTGTACTGAGCAGAGATAAAATGAAGAACCATGTCAGTCCTGTAATTTTTGCAGAATAAAGAGGTTTCCCCTCCCACCCCCCTCTCACAAGCATTTGGCTTAAATTGTGCTCTGACTCACTAGCCAGGTAGCTGTAGGAAGTATAAAGCTCCTGTCTCTGCCAGGGAGGGAGGCTGGTGCTGCTCAAAGCCCTTTCTGTGAGTGCACAGAGCCTGGGGCAGGGCCGGGGTATTGATGCTCTGGGATCTTCCCTCTCTCTGCTACCGACTTTGCCTGGTGTGCCAAGCCTATTTTAAAAAACTCTGGGTTGTTTTCTTATGTTTCTTGTAGGAGTGTGAACCACCAGCCTCATGCCTTGGGTTCCTGCTGAACTGCGACAATTAAACCAAATTCCCGATTTGTGCAAAATACCCTTTTCTCTCCATCTGATGCAGGGCTTAGCAGCAGAGCTGTCCCAGGTGACTTTCTGAGAGGATGGGCAATCTCCTAATCCACTTTCCATCAGCATCCTGCTCTGCAGCTCTGTTGGTCACATAGCTGAAAGGCATCTGAATGTCACTGGTCGGGGTAATGTGTGAGGTGCAATCGTCTGCACAGCCTTTGGCAAATGCAGTGGTAGGACCAAAGGTCTAAAGTTCTGGTAAACAGGACAAAGCAAAGATAAACAGTCTTAAATAAAATACTCTAACTCAGAGCTTGTGGATGGGCTCCTTCTCATCCTTACTTCAGGATTAGGTTTTCTCTTGCTCCCTTTATTCCTTTGTTTTTCAGCTGGCTTTGCTATGGGTTTTCAGGAACATTATTTCTGTTTAGGAGGTATGAAATAAATAATTAAAATCCTTAGTTCTGTAATTTGCCTTGTATGGACAGAGCCTGACAGCCTCCCCACTGAAGGCAGTGCTGGCTCTCCAGCTGGCAGAGGCAGGGCTCTTGGGTGGCAATGTAAAGCTACTAATGCGGCTGAACTTAAAACTTTGAATTAACTCTTCTGGAAGTTGAATTTACTCTTCAGACTTCTCTGAACCTGGACCTCCCTGAAGGTGTCCCAGTAGCCTCAAGGGTGCCATTACACTGTGGGGTGTAAGATCTCCAAGATCTCTGTAAGATCCTTTCATCCCACGGATCTGGTGCGTGTCCTCCCCAATGGCTCTGACCCCACTGGCAGCCTGAGGAGCTGTGCAGCACATGCACTGTGTGGCTGCAATCAGTTACATGACAGTAGGAAAAAGGAAGAGAGATTTTATTTTTGTTGGCTTTTACTTTCAATAGCCTTCAGAGCAACAGAAGTTATTCTTCTCGAGCTGTCAAGTGTGTTGAAGCAGAGACTGAGCTTAAGGCAACTCGAGTGGAGCAGAAGCTTTCAGCAGTTCCCCATATGCAAGCACCCATTGGGGCTCCAGGCTCTGCCTGCCCTCTCTTCCAGCCAGGTTCTGTCCAGGAGCTGGGTGTGCCCAACCAGCAGAGGACTGGGACACCTGCACATCAGGAGCTATTGGGAAGAGATGAGGAATCTGGACAAAGCACTGCCCCATCACCAGGCAGTCCATGGTACCTGGGGGCAGAATGTGGGTATTTCTCCTTCCATGCATCTGTTCGAGGAACAGCAGGGAGGCAACAGAAGCTGTGAACTCACCACTGAGCAGCCTGTTCTGCACTTCTGCAGCAGCCAACCAATACTGAATAAGGCTCAGCTGAGGCTGGGCCTCCAGGGATTAATTCCACTGTGGGAACAGAGAGACCCAAAACTTCTCTCATAATAGCAAAAGGAAAGAAAGTGCCGTGAGCACAGATACTTGCACGATCTGGTATTTTGGAAAGTGCAAAGGATCTGTAAAACTACCAAGGGAAAGTGTTTAGCTCGGTTTTGCATCCTTCTTTTAGGCAAGCAGGCAGCGTGCATGGAAGGCTGCTTGGGAGAACAGCTCAGATGGAAAGGGCATCACCACTGCTTGGCAGTGCCAGGTCTTGTCCCTGTAACACACCGCAGCCAGAGCCAGGCAGGGCTTCATGGCAGGCTGGCAAACACAGCCCTGGCTCGGTGCAGTGTGTGAGGGACAGGGAGAGCAGGCACCGGGAGCGCCGTGAGCCCGGCAGCGCGGGGCTGTGTCCCCACGTCCCCGGGGCTCCCTGTGCCACCTGCGGCCCCGCGGCAGCTCCGCCCGGACCACAGGCCTGCATTTAGTCAGATGTTGCTGTCGGTCTGACACGTGAAGTATCTGAATCGAGTACACTGTTAACAACTGGCATGTTAACAGCCCATTTTGAATCTCAAGAAAAAATCCAGCCTCTGTAGCTAATGCAGCGTGCAGGGGGGGAGGACAGGGACATGCTGGAGGGTGGTTGTAGCTGTTGTTAACAACGTGGTTTCTGGGAACCTGAGGGGTTTACTAAAAGCTCCTCAGTTTCACATTTTGTCTACCCATATCTATACTTTGCTATAAAATGACATGTGAAATGTAGATTTGGGTACTTCAGAAGTACCTAGTCCCAGAAGCACTGACTGAGATGTGAATGCCTGAATTTCATCACTCTTGAGGATACCTTCCTGAACACAGACACTGGAGAAAGTTAAACACAAAGAAGAAATAATTTCTTTCTTCAACTGCTGCCAAATGATGTATACTCAACAATGCATTTGTCTACACAGACATCAATATTTTTCTAGCCATGTTTTATAGCTATTATTCTTGAGACTGATCATAGTCTGAAGGACAGGTATGCCTAAACTCCTTGGTGAAAAACATAAGAAACTTTGGGATTTGAAATAATTCTATGAGTGTCTGCCCATTCCTCTCTCCATTTCCCCCATCCTGCTCCATTTCCCCAGCTGTACCCTTTTCCATCCTTGGCCTGGCCAGCCAGAGGGGAGCAGCATCTTAGAGGGCAAAGAAAGAAGCACCTTCTTTGACACCAGCAGACTGAGTTTCAGTGCTCTGCTCAGGAGCAGGTAAATGAAGAGCTTGATGAGGAAGGATAAACACACCAGGATAGTCAGCAGTACCCAGGAATCCCTAGAAATGGCCTGGCCCAGCTGAAACGAGCTGCAGCCTGTCAGCAGAGATGCAATGGCCATATCCTGCTCTAAGTGGGACTCAGCAAGAAGTCAGCAGATCCTCCAGATTGGCATCAGCAAAATCACAGATGGAATTGTATTTTCTGAAATGTTTGAAGGGCAGTACATCTCTGCCAGCAGAGTGAATGCAATCAGATCCTGCTCAGCAGAAGTGGAGCTGGGACACCATTTTATTCTTTTTCTGTTTTTAATAATTCCAGCCTTTAGCACTCCCACTTATTATTGCAGTGGCTGACAGGCAACCTATGGTAAAATCCAGTTTTATTGAAACTGAAAAGGTCAGATTTGTTGAGCATTTCCATGGTGAAAATAGTAAGTTCAATGTATTCAGACTTCTCAAGCTACTCAGCTCCACAGTTGGCTTGACCAACCAAAAGATTTTCCCTGCAAGCTATTGTGATAATATCTTGTTGCACAGCTTTCATGTGTGGGGTGGGCTTGAGGTTTTTGTTAGAAAAATAAAAATTGCTGGCTAGATTCTTTAGCCTCTGCAGTGCTGCCCATGGCCAGACTTCTGCCATGAAGTCCTGTGACAGGCTCTGAAAGCAGTGGGAAGGCAGCTTTTTTAGTATTCCATTTCAGCCTCACCTGGGACTCCTGCTGACTGTCCCTCTAAAGGGTATTTTGTGCAAACATTCCTTCATTTGTCTCTGGCAAGTGTCACCTGGGACTCTGCTGTTCCCCCCCGATATCAGTGAGGTCTTTGCTCTGTGTGGGTTGGGTTAGTCCGTAACAGGATACATTTTATTAGGGCCCAGATTGATTCTGGTTAATTGTTCAGGCAAGTGTGATCTCTCTATCATTCCCTGAACATTGGATGGCATTCACAGCTCCTGCCTCAAGGGATGCAGGCCCATTTCTCTGAGATGCTGCTACACCTTGAAATGTTCCTTCTCCTGTCTGCAAGCCTGCAGGAATCCCAGCAAAGGCACACTGCAGCTGAAGAGCCTTCTCTCTGTGCCGTGACTCCTCGGAGGGAGCAGTAATACATTTCTTGTTCAGTCGTTGTAACTAAAAGCCCAGTCCTGCTCTATGAACTTTCAAATAATTCCTCATCAGTCTCACATACTGTCTATATTGCTTCTTCCTCCTGCTTGTTACTGAGGTGCCATGGGCATAAAACGGAGATCTTCCATTTTAAAAAGATCATCTGCTCTTACCACTCACACCTAATTAGTTCCTTCTTCCCACAGTTTTCATAAAGCTCTCTCAGTAGCCAGGTATGGTGGCATTTTTTACAGGGTTTCTTACCTTTTGTGGTGTAGGCTGCTGTCGCTGTGTAAATCCTTCCCATGATCCCATGGAAGGGGGTCCTGTCACCTCCCCTGGCTATTTTGTAGACATCATCATATGTGTGAGTTATCAAAAAGGCACAGAGAAGCAACTGCACTGGGAAGGGAGTGTTCTCCTCCACAGTCAGGCCATGAGCCCTGCCCCGGTGTCTGACACCGTGGATGTCAGGACTATGGCTCCTGTGTTACTCTGCCGAAGTCCTGAGTATCTTGTGCTGGATTTCAGCTCAGAGATCCCCTGGGTGCACAAAGGATGGGCTGGCAGTGGCCTGGCGTCCCCATGGGAAGCTTGGGCAGGAGCGGGGCAGTGTGAGACTGCTGAGCCCAGTCCCCCTCCCCTGGAGGGGGGGTGCAGAGGGAGAGCACGTCAGTGAGAGGTTCCCTGCAAAGACCGGGACTGAGAGGATTTTAGTTTATAACTTTTTGCATGGATGTTTGTACCTTGAGATAATCCCGGAGCAGGTGAGGCAGTGCTTGGTTGTGCCCTGAGCCCTGCTCATGCTTGTGTATTTTGGATGTTGCCACGCTGGCCTGTGCAGGCAGCAGACCCTTGAGAGGCAATTGTCATGTTAATGGGAGACCTGCCTGGGTTTCATAACCTCGGATCCTGTCATGTTAATGGGAGACCTGCCTGGGTTTCATAACCTCGGATCCTGTCATGTTAATGGGAGACCTGCCTGGGTTTCATAACCTCGGATCCTGTCATGTTAATGGGAGACCTGCCTGGGTTTCATAACCTCGGATCCTGTCATGTTAATGGGAGACCTGCCTGGGTTTCATAACCTCGGATCCTGTCATGTTAATGGGAGACCTGCCTGGGTTTCATAACCTCGGATCCTGTCATGTTAATGGGAGACCTGCCTGGGTTTTATAACCTCGGATCCATGCCGTTCCCTCCCTCCTACCCCTGACTCTTTATCACAGCTTCTCCTTCTGCTCTGATTGCTGCTCACTCCTGTGCCAATCAAGCAGCTTTTCCCTTGGTATAGCGGAAGCTGGGAATAGTTGAATCTTGTAATTTACTTGAAAGACACAACTGTATGTAAATTGAGTGAATTAGCTTTGGTTGAGCTTTTTCTTTTTTTCCTTTTCTTATTTGTCTTTCTTTTTTGCCCACAGTAGACTGCAATATGTATAACATTGTAATCCTTGTATACTATCCTCAGAGTTTTCATAGCTCCCAGTTTTCCTATACCCTTACACCTGCCAGTTTCTCAGTGCAGTACCACACACACCACATAGCAGTGTGCAGCTGCTGGCAGGCTGGGCAGTGCTCCTGATCTCACCTGCATCTCCACATTCCACCACAGCTGTTGCTTCAGGCAGAGTCCTCCTCTCAGTAGGTTTTCTCCACACTGCACATGCTTTTAAAATTTCTGGGCTAATGGTTTTTAGCTATTCCAGCTGCTTTCAGAGGGGTTCTTCAGCCTATACATGTAAGAACTGTTTCATTTTGCATTCAATGTAACATAAATCGAAGACTGAAGACCTGGAAAACCAGTAGGTTGCAAACTTTGGTTACCCACTGCCTGTAGGAATCTTTTATGCTCAGTTAGAGCTCTGACTACAGAAACAAAGGAGCACTGAGAATATAAGAAACAAAGAAGCACTATGAATGTGTGAAACAAAAGGGCTTTGAGTGAAACAAAGGCATACAGAAATGAATAATAAACTTAGTTTTGATATGCTTACTATAGTGATACAATATAACAGAATCAAGGCCTGAACACAGGCTATATGACGATATTTGTAACAGCCAATTATACAGTTAGAACAGAGTTTATTGACAGTGTCATATTAACCAATTATGTAGTCAGAAAGGGACAGTGTTATACTAACCAGTGGTATACCCAGAAAGGGCACATGCTCAGAGAATGTAACCAGTGATAGCTTCGCTTGTTACATGTACAGAACTAAGAATAATATAAATGTAGACATACATCTTAATAAAGCTGGCATTCCTTGCACTCCATATTGGTGTCTGGAGGATGTCCCTTTTACCCCGTGGCAACAACTGCCCCTTTGGCTTTGTATTCACATCATGCTGCACACACTTGCACAGACTTGCTTACTCACAAGGGTTTGGCTGTTTATTTCTCAGGCCAGGCAGTTTTGCTATTAAAGAAGTTTTTGTTTTCAAAAACAGATGAGCACCTACAAGTTGGTGTGCAGGACTGTTCTCCATTTCCCAGGGACGGAAGTTTAAATGCAGCCAACAAACTCGGAAGAGGCCAAACTTCCTTAGCATCAGTTTCTTAGTGAATATGGTGAACTCTTTTGAGTTATACATTTGCTAGACAAATGAAAAGAAAGAAAGAAAGAAAGAAAGAAAGAAAGAAAGAGAGAGAGAAAGAGAGAAAGAGAGAAAGAGAGAAAGAGAGAAAGAGAGAAAGAAAGAGAGAAAGAGAGAAAGAGAGAAAGAGAGAAAGAGAGAAAGAAAGAAAGAAAGAAAGAAAGAAAGAAAGAAAGAAAGCTCAAAAATTAATACTATTTTTTACTTTACAGCTGGCCTGGGGGACCTCCTTTTACATGGGAACTGTACGTGCTCACTGAAAGATGGCACAGCCCAGTACAGGGAGGGAAGGAGAGGAATTATTCCTACTGTGAGGGCAGAGATGAGAGGAACAGGGATGTTGAGGAAGTCAGGATGAAGCAAGGAATCAGTGACAGAACTGGAGCTCACTGCAGAGTCCCAGCACACCAGTGCCTTTTATGGAAGATCATCTTTCCCCTTGTTAATAGTGAATATGATCTTTCAAATAAGATTTTATGCATGTTTACATTTAATAGCTCATCCTTCAGGAAGGACTCAATCTTGCTTGATACTACGTCAGTTTGGGCTGGTTTAGATCTGTTGGGAGCTGAGGACGCTCCTCTTTTTCTAAGTCAAGGCCTTCATGAAGCTGATGCTATTGACAGATTACCATTTATAGCTCTTTATTGCTTACTGTAGGTTTTTTGCAAACTCCTTTCCTGCTTAGTTTTCCCTCCCTCTCTCAGAGCAAACATAATGTACAGCCTATGTAAATATAAAGCATTAAGCAATTACTGGGTTATTTCAGATGCAGCACTAATAATACATCATTTCTGGAAACCACGGCTTCCCATGACGTCTGGTACAGTACTGGCTGGAAAGTGAGCTCAGCCATTACTGCTGTATCCCTGAGCTATTACTCACCCACCCCAGGAAACAAAGAGGAGTCCCAGAGGTTAATGTGGTTAGTAAAGCAATTTGAGGAAGATGAGCTTGAATCTGCTCACACAGTGTACAGAAGATATTCAAACAGCAGACTTCCATCTCCTGCTCTGAGGCTCCTGCATCACTGCTGCGTTTCTGCAGCGGCTGCCACGCTGCTGCTGGAACAGGAGCAGCACCTCTGAGAATCTGCTGTGTCTGAGATCCCTCAGGCAAATTGCCTGGCACCAGTTATAAGAGGCTCGATGTGGGTTCTTGCTGAAAATTAAGAGTTCTGAGTTTGCACGGCTGTTGTGTGCTTCTGCCCTTCTCAGCCCAGGGATACAGGCAGGAGTGGCCTGGTCAGTGCGCTGAGGGAGGGGGGCAGCAGTGCCAGGGCCGGGGAATGAGGGGCAGCTGCCAGCTGAGCACGCAGCCTCCTTCCCTCTGCAATGCACACCATCTCTTGGAGAGTGCTGAATTTTTTAGCAGGTGCCAAAGACACATTGCTCGGGCAGGCTCAGCAAAGTTTGTGCTGCCTGCACTGTGCCTGTTCCGTGGGTAAACAGCAGAATGAATCTCCAGAGCTGTCAATCCAGCACCTCCACTGGCACTGGAGTGCCTAAAAAAGATGTTTTTAGAGAAAGGTACAGATGCACTGGGCTTCCATGGAATACAGAGTTGGGGAAAAAAGCTAGGATGTCCTCAAAAGCCTGTCTGCCATCTTCTTTTCTCCACCTAAAAAATCCATCTTCTGAACTTCTGAAGTTCATTTGGTAAAATATTGGAATGAATGCATTATGGCTCCTCGCTGGAGGAGGCCCTGAGTGGCTCAGGACACACACTCACCTTGGAGCTTTGCAAATCGCCGTGCGCTGCGTTGTTATTTCTGCTTTAAGAGGTTTTGCTTTGAATGGGAATGTGGAGTTTCCAGCTCCCTGCCGAGCCCCACAGAGCTCAGCCTCGGCAGAGAGCGGCCGGCCAGCCCTGCCAGGGCCAGCCTCACATGGCACTGCTGGGTTTCCCCTCAGCAGTGATAAATGAGGTTTTACCAATGGATTTTTGGCTGGCCTTTCCCAGGCATTTGCCTTGCAGCTGAGCTAGCTGTCATAGCAGTAATGGGACTGCCTGGGAGCCTGATAAGGGGTTAGTTTGCTGACGGATTATCTTGCCCTTTCCTTTTGCACTTGGGATATGAAAAATGCGCTTCTTATATTTTCTTAAAAACATCTGAACCATAATTCCAGTTTGGGACCTCATGGTGTATGAGCATGCTTAGATATGAAGGTTTGGTAAGACAGAAAGAGGGACAAATCACAGTAGTGGGCTGGGCTTTTTATCTTTGAATCTTGTTAAATTTGGAGTACTATAGGGCACAGTGGTGCAGTGTTCAGATTTAATTTGTATTTGTGTAGGAATAAGCAGTGCTCACTTATCTCTGCACCATTCACCAATTACATAAACAACATTTCTAATTATGATTCATTTATTTAGATTTTCTCTTGTGGGATTTCCACAAGCACAGAGAATTAGAGAGAATTAAAATAATGTGGCTCGATTACTAGTAAAGCATTATTTCAGGCTTGTTCTGGCTGTATATCATTTCCCTTTGATTCAGTGTGTGAGTGCAGTGGCCACAGTGTAGTTCTTGATGGACATAATAAAAATCTCCCAAGCTGAACATTAATTGGCAGCCTATTTGAATGTCCTGATTATAACCTGCAATAGGACCAAGGCAGGTTGTGCTTCTGGGGAAAGTAACTAAACTTGGGGCACTGTGAGCAATTCCCCGCTAGCCGTACTCGTAAGGTGCTTGTCTTGGGAACACACAAAAATTTCCAGTTTTGGGCTTGTGCTTTTGTTAAATTCAGAATTTCAGTGCATTTAAGCAGCAGTGATTGATAGTTTTACACCTCCTTCTCTCTTTTTGGTGTGCAGAATATGCTGAGCAGGGCTGAAAGGTGCAGCTGTAAGTAACAGGCTGCTATTCATTCCTTTGGGAAACACTGGCCTGCTTTGGAGAAATGATTACTTTTTGTAAGAAAATTTTTGATTTCTTGTAGAAGCCTTAGAAGATGCAAAAATAAGTATTTTTTAGTTCAGAACTGGAGAAAATTAAAATGTTTTCAACATTTCCATGAAAAGTGGACTGCTTCAGGAGGAAAACCCCCCACATTTCTGCCATTCCCTGTTCTGTGGTCTGTTCTTTGAACATCCTTCACAAAAATCCCCCAACACATTCATAAAAGAAAATTAGAGGGAAAAAATTTCAAGCAACCTTGATATTTACAAAGGGAATTTTTATCAGTTCACAGTTTCCAGGAGAAAATCTCACTCCTGCAGAAGCAGCAACCCAGACATATCTCTTCTAATGACTTTCAGCCACGAGCATCAGTCTGTGATGTATTGGCCAAAGCCTGTGAAGGGAGCGGGATGCTGATAGTGCTGCGAGCGGGGCAGATTGGCAGATAGCCTTTCTCACACCTTGCAGAGAAAATGACAAATCCCTATTATTTACTATCCTTAAATAACATGCCATAGTCCAAAGCTCCCCTCTGTACTTAGCCAAAGCTCACAGTGAGTTACAGTAATTTCAGTCGGTTAACTGAGAACGTCAGGACACCGATATTAAGAATCCAGTCCTGATGGTTTGTAATTAGGGCTGGAGAGGAAACATCCTTCTAATTTGCTGCTCCTCCAAGGCTGGCACAACCACTGGGCTGTCCCCATGGGCTCTTGGGGCCACAAAATGGTTAATTATTCTGTAAACAGCACACATGGGAAAATGGGAGGTTGGGAGGGCTCCCAAAGAGAGCCCCGGCCAGGTGCCCCACATCTTCTGGTCTGATTTCTGCTGGGAGCTAGGCAGGAAAGGAGCCTGCTTTGTCCATGCTGGCCATCAGACACGTCTCAGGGAACATTTTAATGAAATAGATAAAGTCTCCTTTTTGAGGGAAAGCTGATTAGTTGACATTTTCTGACAGAACATGTTATGTCAGAAAATCCCTATCTACTCTGAATTAGGGGGCTGGATTTGGCCTCTGTATTTCAGGCTTATGTTTGGATATCGGATAGTTAATTTTTAACAGTGAGAGCAATTTCCTAAAAATCACTTTAGTATTCTGGCATTTTGTAAGATGGGGAAAAAAAATTTAAAATGCTTAGAGGCAAATTTTCTGCATGGTGTACAGAGAATTTTAACACATAATAGCTGCAACTAGGTGGGCAGCTCACTATGCTGGAAATTTACTTCTTTATACCTTCGAGATTATAAGTCAGGGTGTTTCTTTGTGTCAGCCTTGGGGATTTTGCCTTTTTTAGATCTCAACTTTGTAACTAAGTGGAAGTAGACCAAGTTTGTAACGCACAGAGAAGGGAAATTTGCACTGCTCCTTTAATCAAACATGGCTGAAGTGGCTCAGGAAGATTTCTGTCAGTCAGCAATGCTACTCTTTACTAAAAATCCTGTGGTAATCAAATGTAATGGTTGTGCTGGGAGCTGAACGCATTTCAAATAGGAATTAGACCTATGTAATGAAGCTAGGGGGGCATAATTAAGGCAGTTCTTTACTGAGATTGTTAGATGTGCATGATACCTCGACTTTTCAGGGCATCTGCATCATTCGTCCCTAGTTACCTTAAGAAACTTTCCAATGATTTGGGACAGAGGAGTGAGGAAGGTAGGCCTTTGACACAGTGGCTTGATTTCTTGTTGACCATCTGATGGTGCCTAGTGTTTAACAGGACACTGGGGTCTGAACTGCACCATGGACCAGAAGATTATTTCAGAGTGGACCTGATGTTTTTCTCTTCAGAAAGTTTTGATTCCCTGAGGAAAGATCAAGATCAATCTAATTCAGATTAAACCCATGATCCCCACATGTTGGATATGTGAAGAGTCTTGGCACCTGCTGCTTTGGTCTCTTGATCCCACTCCAGCAGAGTGGCATCAGGAGTTTGCTAATGGAGACACTGCTGAAACCATTGGCAGAACGGCCTGGCTTTGTGCTGCTCTAGCACTGGGTAGGTCTTTCAGGGAGAGTAAAAACACCTAAAGGCTGCTCTGAGTGTCTCTGGAGAATGCCAGCCTCCAGCAGAGCATCACAAAGGACAGCAGGGCCTGGGAATAAGGACCATGGACCTGGCAGGGGAAACTGCAAAGTTTGATACATAAAGAAAAGCTGAGAGAAAATGCAGGTACTGTGCTATCAAGATTAGGAGGAGTTAAATCCTGTCACCCAAATACTCTTAATTAAAGCTGTCTGTAACATCTGACATATTTTAGAGGTTTTGATAGTGACTGAGACATGGATAACTTGGGGTGAGAGCTTTTGTTGACTTTGACTTCCAGATTGCTCTTGGCAACAGCAGCAAGCATGTGGGATGCCTCATACAGTTCTAAAAGTTTACGTAGTTTATATATAGTTTAGAAAGTTCTCAGATTTCCACAAGATTTTTCCATATTTTTAAGTTTCCTCCTCTTCATTATATCTTAACTTGAATGCAGAAACTGTAATAACATAAAAATTTCCTTAGCTCTTACACCACCCTAATCTGACAAAACAAATAGATCCACATTATAACACTCAAGATGTAAGGTAAACCCAAAACCCCCAATTAGCCTTTCTCAATCACTGCTAAGGTGACAAGAGAGGGATGAAAATAATACTAAAAAGATGTTATTTTTTAAAACCTTGTGTAAGCTGGAGAAGTTGTTCCTATCCACCACTTGCAGAATACAATGCCAATGACAACATAGTCTCTTTGCACAGAGAACTGTGAAAGAACAGAAGAGCAGAACAAAACATTACCAGCAGATCTCTGTAAAATGCATGTTTCACTTGGAAACAGCTGCTGCAATAGTTTTCTTCTGGTTTTGACCTTTGTGAGTTTAACATTACAAAGCTGTAACTGTAGTTTTGGATTCAGGTGAAGACAAAAACCTAAAAATAAGCCTGACTTGTTCCAAGACAGAAAACTGAGGTTGTTGGAATTTCAATGTGCAATTACAGGTGTGCTCAGGTTCACTTGACTAGTTCCTGTAGAGAATCTGTTGAGAACACTTGCACTGTTAATTTAAAGCTGGTAGCAGAACTTGCCAAAAGACAATTCAGGCAGGTTTCCTGTGGCTTTATATTGCTCCAGAAGTCTTCTTCCAAATGAGTAGTTTTCTCCTCCTGCTAATTCATTAATTTTACAGTGCTATGCATACTGTCAGAATGAGATGTGGGAGTTTGTCAGGATGGGTATTGTCATTATGGCTATGAGCCACGAAAAGCAGGGAGGCTGTGGATCAGGCAGTGGGGGTGGGGTGCTGGAACTGAGTTGTGTCACGGCTGTGTCCTGATGTCCCTCTCCAGAGTGGCGGTGCCTGTGCTGGATCCAGCCGCTGTGGTGCCACGGGCCTCGCACTGTGCTGGGTCCAGAGGGGTCCTGGGGGCTGCAGTGCTGTGCTGGTGTGCTTCAGCTGAAGGCATGACTCCCACAGTGGTTTACAGGAGTTGAGGGGTTTGGGATGGCCATGAAGGGCTCCTTGCCACTGCCTGTGCTTTAAGGAGTTACCTTCTGGAGGGTTTGGAGTAGGCTCTGTGCAGCTAACACAAAAGCAGTGCCCAAGAAACACAACTGGACAGTCAGAGGTGAGGTTGGACAGGATAAATGTCCAGGAAGGGAGCATTTTAAGGACAATTACACAAGCTTGTTTGATCCTAAATTTCAATTAAGAACAAATAAAATTATATTGCTGGGCAGTCAGAGATTTCTCTGATCATTTTAAGGTATTGCCTAAGACAATCTATGAATATTCAATGTGAAGACCTCTCTTATAATATTGTAGTCCCCTGAACATACAAATCATGGAGGTTTTTTATCCTTGAAGTAGGATTTGTGTGACATTATTTTTTTTTT